>JAAALK010000287.1:66669509-66715843 GCA_019279435.1 Zizania palustris | reverse complement strand
GGGAGCGCGTGCGGAGGCTGGCAGGTGGGCCGGCTGAGCGCGAGCGGCGAGAGAGGGAAGAGAGCAGCGGCGCCGACAGGCTAGCCCCGCCTGTCAGCGGCTGGGGCGGAAAGGCTGGGCCGGGCCGAGGAGAAAGGAGGGAGGCGGCCCAATAAGATTTAAAATTCATTTTTCAATTAAAATAATTCCAGAAATTCAATATTTGCTTAAGGCTTGAAGATCTGTTGGACAAATTTTGTAAAAAGTCTCAAAAATATTTCTTGGCCTCTAGTTTATCCCATAAAATTTTTCAAGTCCACATTTGATAATTATCTCTGTTTGGCTTTAATAGGGCTCTTTTAGAATTTTTATTAATAATAAAATTCATAAATTCATTTAATATTATTTTTCCTTTATTTATTTCCTTTTAATTTTTGGGCTGTTACACACAGCAAGCGCCACCTAACGAAAGAGCTGAGGATCTCGGTGGCAGATGGCATAAATCAGAAGAGTATATCCACCCCCTTGCTCGAGACCCTCCTCCCTGTCAACGAAATCCACGTCGTCAAGGTATGGGAGGTAATAATGAAAACAACCCTCGTGCTGATAATTTGTTTTCTAAGGTTAAGTTCAGCATACCACCTTTTTCTGGCTATTATGATGCTGAGACATATCTGAATTGGGAGATGACAGTAGAACAAAAATTTAACTCTCATCTTATTCCAGAAATTCATAGAGTTAGACAAGTCACTAGTGAGTTTACCGATTTTGCTATTATTTGGTGGAATGAGCTATCAAATGTAGGCTTAGCACCTGACACATGAGATGGGCTAAAGAGAGCTATGCGTTTTAAATTTGTCCCCACTACTTATAAATGTGTTTTGCATAAAAAATTATAGCATTTAAACTAGGGAAATAAATCTGTAGAGGAGTACTACTAAGAACTGCAAATAGGATTGTTGCGTTGTGAGGTAGTTGAGGATGAGGAGGGTAAAATGGCTAGATTTTTGGTGGCCTATGAAGAGAAATACAAGACATAGTTGATTATAAGGAATATAATTCTCTCAATAGATTGTTTCACCTTTCTATCAACACAGAAAGAGAATTGTAGGGACGATAGCCAAAGTCAAAGAGCAACTTCACCGACACAAGAGCGACGTCTACAACGAGAAAATCAACACTACCTTCTCCTACACGGTCTGCTGCCCCCTTCATACACAGGGCACGTTCAGCAACACCGTCGTCTTCACTACCACCAGAGGAGAAGAGTAAAACAATCCTACCAGCAAATAGTTCCTCATCGGTTGTTTCTACAGGTCGAACTAGTGGAGTCATTTGCCACAATTGCAAAGGGAAGGGCCATTTCATGAGAGATTGCCCAAGCCAGAGACAGATATTCATTGCTACTGAGGATGGTGGGTATGTTAGTGCTAGTGATATTGATTATGGTGGTACTAACAATGCAGGTGACGATGAGGAGACTGAAAGTGACGGTGAGGAGATTTTAGGTACTGCCGCCACTGAGAAGTATCAGACATTGGTTGTACAACATGTTTTAAAAACTCAAGTGGAGCAAACAGACACACTACAATGACATAACTTATTTCAAATGTTCCTCATTGTCAATGATCACCGTGTTCGTGTCATAATTGACGGAGGGAGCAACAACAATTTGGTGAGCTTAGATCTAGTTAATAAGCTTGTATTTACCATACATCCACATCCTCATCCATAATATATTCAGTGGTTCAACAATAATGGTAAGGTCAAGGTAACACACTCTGTGAGAGTGCACTTTTTCATTGGCACGTACCATGACTTTGCTGATTTTGATGTTGTACCCATGCAAGCATTTTCACTTTTATTGGGTAGGCCATGGTAATTTGATACGGATGCTACACATCATGGTAGGAGTAATAAATATACACTTATGCACAAGGGAAAGAAAATTACTTTTCTTCCTATGACTCCCACTGAAATTATGCAATGTGAGAAAGAGAGTATTGAGAATAGCAAGGAGATTTCACAACAATCTGAAAATCAGCAAGTAGCTAACACTATTTTCCCACCTAAGAAAGATAACAAGACAATAGCTCTAAGTCCGACGAAATTAAATTGAAGGGGGGTGTTATGCTTGCTACTAAATCTGTTTTGGTTGATGTTAATGAGTTGATTCTCCTTGTTATTATGCATTGATATGCAAAGAAGTCTTGTTTTCATTTGAGGATTCTTCCACTTTGTCGCCTCCTGCTATCACTAACCTTTTACAGGAGTATAAGGATATGTTTCTAGTAGAGATGCCTCCGGGGCTGCCACCTATTCGAGGTATTGAGCATCAAATTGACTTGATCCCAGGAGCGACATTGCCAAACCGTGCTGCATATAGAACAAATTCGGAGGAGACTAAAGAAATTCAGCGACAAGTCCAAGAACTTATGGACCGTGGGTACGTATGAGAGAGCCTTAGCCCATGTGTTGTGCCTGTTCTTTTAGTCCCTAAAGAATATGGTAGTTGGCGTATGTGTGTTTATTGTAGAGCCATCAATAATATTACAATAAGGTATCGTCATCCTATTCCTAGGTTAGATGATATGCTTGATGAATTGAGTGGGTCTATCATTTTCTCAAAGATTGACTTGCGTAGTGGATACCACCAAATTAGAATGATATTAGGAGATGAATGGAAAACAACTTTCAAAACTAAGTTCGGTTTATATGAGTGGTTAGTCATGCCTTTTGGGTTAACTAATGCACCTAGCACTTTCATGCGTTTAATGAATGAAGTATTGAGAGTATTTATTGGCAAATTTGTGGTGGTTTACTTTGATGATATCTTGATATATAGCAGGTCTATTGATAAACATTTGAATCATTTGCGTGCTATTTTTAATGCTTTGAGAGATGCATGCTTGTTCGGTAATCTTGAAAAGTGTACTTTTTGCACAGATCGAGTCTCTTTTCTTGGCTATGTTGTTACTCCATAGGGTATTGAGGTAGATGAAGTGAAAATTGAAGCCATCAAGAGCTGGCCAACAACTCAAACCGTCACGCAAGTGAGAAGATTTCATGGACGGTTTGTGAAGAAGTTTAGCACCATTGTTGCTCCACTCAATGAGTTGACAAAGAAGGGAGCTTCTTTCACATGGGGTCTAGCACAAGAACAAGCTTTTAACATGCTTAAGGAGAAACTTACACATGCCCCTCTACTCCAACTTCCTGACTTTGGTAAGACATTTAAGCTTGAATGTGATGCTAGTGGGATTGGGATAGGAGGAGTTCTCATACAAGAAGGTAAACCTGTTGCTTACTAACTAAATAAGCGACATACAAAATGGGTTGAGTTCATAGAGTCATTTCCATACATCATTAAACATAAACATGGTAAATACAATATCATTGCAGATGCTTTATCCAGGCGTTTTACTATGTTATCTCAGCTTGGTCATAAGATATTTGGTCTAGAAACAATAACAGAGTTATATGCTACTGATCTAGACTTCAAGGATGCTTTTGAAAATTGTAGAGAGTGCCGAACTTGGAATAAATATGTGCTGAATGATGGTTTATTATATCGTGCTAATAAGCTACGCGTCCCAGCTAGCTCCATTTGCCTTTTGTTTTTATAGGAAGCTCACGGAGGAGGATTGATGAGACATTTTGGAGTGAAGAAAACTGAGGACGTGCTATCCACACACTTCTTTTGGCCAAGGATGCGGCGGGATGTCGTGCGCTACGTCTCACGCTGCACTACATGTAACAAAGCTAAGTCACACTTGAATCCCTTTGGACTTTATATGCCCCTTCATGTTCCTAGCGTCCCTTGCGAGCATATATTAATAGACTTTGTCTTAGGTTTACCTAGAACAAAGGGGGTATGGATAGTATATTTGTGGTGGTCGATCGATTCTCAAAAATGGCACATTTTATACGTTGTAATAAGAGCGATGATTCTACAAACATTGTTGATTTGTTTTTCAGGGATATCATTCGTCTACATATGGAGTACCCACCACCATTGTTTCTGATCGCGATGCAAAATTCTTGAGCCACTTTTGGAGAAGTTTATGGTGCAAGTTGGGAACCAAACTGCTATTCTCCACCACATGCCACCCTTAAACCGATGGGCAAATAGAGGTAGTTAATCGTACGTTATCCACCATGTTGCGGGCTATTTTGAAGAAGAATTTGAAGATATGGGTAGAATGTTTATCTCATGTGGAGTTTGCATATGATCGAGTGATACATTCTACCACCAAGGTGAGTCATTTCCACGTTGTGTATGGCTTTAATCCCCGTGCTCCCATTGATCTCTTGCCATTGCCTACTTCTGAACATGTGCATTTAGATGCTAAGACACATGCTGATTTTATTCTGAAATTACATACCACAACTAAAGAACACATTGAGAAGATGACCGAAAAGTATAAAATTGTTGGTAGTAAAGGTAGGAGACATTTAACCTTTGAAATAGGTGATCTTGTTTGGTTACAATTGCGTAAAGATAGATTTCCAGATTTGAGAAAGTCTAAATTGATGCCTCGAGTTGAAAGTCCTTTTAAGATAGTTAAGAAAATTAATGACAATGCATACTAGCTTGAGTTGCATGTAGATTTTGGGGTTAGCCTCATATTTAACATTTCAGATTTGAAGCCATATTTGGGAGAAGAAGACGAGTTTGAGTCGAGGACGACTCCAATTCAAGAAGGAGAGGATTATGAGGACATCGATAACAATGATAAAGACATCCAACACTCTATCATTCCTGGACAAATCACTCGCTCTCGTGCCCGCAAGCTTAATTATGAGGTGGGTTCATTTCTTACTTTACATAATGATATGTATTTGGATGGGATGCTACTTATGGGTGATATTTTGACTCTAAGAAACTTGGGAGAAGCACTTCTGGATCAAACACAAGAGGGAGAGGCGGCACAACAATCCAATTCGGATTCCACTTCAAACTCCGATTTCGGTTCGGTTTCAGCAGAACACCCTTCATTAAAACTGGCATAACTTTCTCGTACGGAAGCGTATTGAGGCATTCTTTAAGGCATTGGAAAGATAACAAAAATATATTTCCAATGAATCTGGTGCCAAGTCCTAGTTCATTACGAAATGTTCTGTGTCATCCAAACAAGTTATCAAGTGTCGCGTCACCATTTTGGGCCACTTTGGGCCTTGTATCCGTTTGGGGCCTTAAGCCCAACATTAGGGAAGACTTTACACAAACCCTAGGTATTAATACTCTGTAGCCGTCATGAATTAGGGTTGGGTTTTGCTTAGTTTCGAACTGCCCTGCAGATTGAACTCTGACATTCGTTAGATTGTGGAACCCCGCTCGAGAAATCGATCTCTCATCTGTTTGCGAGATTGTGTTTCCGTGTTCTTGCTTGTGTTCTCGATTCACATGCAGGGATAAGCCTTCTTGGCGAGGTCAATCGCGTTCGTGCGTGGTTAATAACCAATGGAGCATGGTGTAGCGATTGCGGGGTTCGGATCATTGCTGATCGGAAGCCGGATTGTCAACGTCGAGTCCTCCACCAATCGAGTTTATCCCCTCTGATGGAAAATCGGGCACCCATGTGCATCAAGTGGTATCAGATCCCAAGTTGCCCGTCAGGTATCACTGTATCCCTTAGATTATTTTTCGCTTTGTCCTATAACTCCAAAAAAGCCACAAAAAAGAGTAGTAGACATCTAGGGAAAATTATCCTTATCATCCTAGTGTTTTGAGCCGCTCGGTCTCCGGACCTAGTCAAGTTCTATTAAAAACCGAAGCCTCGCTTCATTTTATTAAAAACCGAAGCCTTGCTTCACTTTATCCAAAACCGAAGCCTTGCTTTACTTGATTAAAAACCAAAGCCTTGCTGTGTCCTTAATAAGACCTGAAGTCACGACTTCGTTCTATTAAGAACCGAGGTTACCGCTTCGTATTAATAAGGAACAAAACACTACTTCATTCTATTTAAACCGAAGCACTGCTTCGAAGGCTACACAGCGCCTCCGAGCCCATAGCAGTGTGATGAAGGATTCTGGGCCACCGGCCTGATGCATCCAGGGATCCTGGGTTCCGTACCCGGAGTATCCTAGGGTCATAGGTGACCTAGGGTCGAAGGTGGCCCAGAGTTGAATTTGGCTCAGAGTCGAAGGTGGCTGACACTATCACAGGTTCGGAGAATCCACACCATTCTCATTCCAAAATAAAGCTCAGAAGCCTTGCTTCGCGTGCCATAAATTCAAGTTGCTTTGTAAATTAAGTTTTTCGAAGCCTTGCTTCGCTTAATTCAAATAAGTCTTCAAAGTTTTGCTTCGTTTAAATTTCAAATGTTCGAAGCCCGAGCGAGGCCTCCAAATGATACGATATATATATTCGAAGCCTCCTAAGGCGCACCCCTCCGCATTTTATAATTGCACACACCGACAATGCCCAAGTCCCTAACCGCCACGTGTAAGGGGGGACCAAGGTATGTGCACGCGGAGTGTGCGAATGAAGTGTGCATTATGAGCATACGAACAAAGCGTACGAAGCACGCAATATGTGCGTGGTATACGAACGGAGTGTGTGTATACGACGAAGTTTACCTACACGAGGTACAAGCAAAATAATTTCCATTCATCGAATGCCAAGTATAAATACGAAGTACTCTTACAAGTACACTTCAAAAGCACAAATACTACAAATAATCTATATCTAAACTTAAGAAAAAGCGGGCCCGAGGCCCCGACAGATTCGACCCCTGCTTTCTCTTCTTCCGGGCAGGGCCCCTTTGATTGGATGAAGCCCTGTCGGAGCTAGACCTCCCACGGCCGTACCATCCATGCTTCGAAGCCCACATAACTCGTCTTTCTTCTAGCAGGTCGGCCCAAGTCCGAAGTGCAGGTGGCACCGCATCGAAGGCAGAAAAGTCTAAGGCTTCGTCACCTTATAAAGTTGTGCACGAAGACTGCACCCCTTCGCCACTTAAGTCTACCTCAAAATAGCTTAAGTCTGGCGAAGACGAAGTTCTCCGATGGGGCTCCATCTTCACGGAGGCTAACAACATATGGGCTACTTCGGGAATAACTTCGCCCCTAGGACCCCTCGGAAGTTTGAACCGAGGGGCCTTCGGACCTAGCTACCTCGAGCACTACCCAATGCTGACGAAGCTCTTCTGAATCCTTGAGCACTTCGAAGTCAACATCCGAAGGCTGAGCCTGGGCAGCTACAAAATACCCCTGCATTTCTATTAATAAATTGACAAGCTATTTTATAGGCCTACGGCTAAGAATTACAAAGAAGCCTAAGGATATCTACACCTTCGGTGGCGGAGGGTTAGATGCTAAAGGCCGAGCTGACGTGGCCTATGCCCCAAGTCGGCGTATGCGGGTGCCTTCTTGGAGCTCGAGGTCTAGTTCGCACCCTTGATCCTTCCAAGGCTCTTGAAGCCCGTGACACGCTCCGCGGACTACTGAGGCAGGAGAAATCAGGCGAGGGCCTCTGAAGGTCACCGGCGTGACCGAGGTTGCTGCTTCGAGGTGATTGCACCCTACTTCGTGGAGCAGTTGCAGCACCCCTTGGCCAGCCACATATCCGGCTGTCAACGCGAACCCTGACATCATCACCTCCATCATCACCGCGACCGTCTGAAGAAATTCAAGACGGTCCTTGATCGGATCCTGAGTACTGAAGTCCAGAGCCTAGCACTGGGTCCCCAAGTGCTCCAAGACTTCGGTTAGAGTCAAGGTGGCCTTATCAACCCCTCGGACCATGAAGCCTTCTAGAGCTTGGCTGGCGGCGTGAAGATCAGAGTTCTTCGCCGCCAGCTTTGCGCTGGCCTCCTCCGAATACCAAAGCGCTTCCTGAAGCCTCTCCATCTTCGAAGACATTTTCTCCAGGGCTTCGTTTGACCTGGCAACCTCGAACTTCGCCACCTTAGTCGCTGCCTCGGCCTGCTTCTGCCTTTCGATGGCCTCCGAAGGTTGGCACCGAAGGGTTTCATATCCCTCCGCCAAGAAGTCTTCTCGGCGGCCCACGGAGATGTCTGCCACTTGAGTTAGCGTGAAGACCTGGCAAGATTCAAGAAGTCTTTAATATTGAGAAGAGCTAAGTGTTGCACGAACCCTATGCGAAGCCTTGCTCACCTGAAGGATGGCTTCACTAGCGTTTATAAAGCGGTCTCGATGGCTATTGTGGCTGAGCTGCACCACTAAGTCCCCCATTGCCAAAGCCATGTTGTCGTCATAGAAGACGTCGATGGCCGCCTCCGTCGTAGGCCCCCTAGGGATCAGGGGCCAAATCAAGGGCACCGGGAACACGGGCACCTCCGGAGCAGGGCTCCGGTCTACTACGTTCACCACCTCATCTGGGTTCCCTCGAGGGGTCTCTCCACCGTGGTTTCCCCCTCGTCTTCTTAGGAGAAAGAGCCCTCTTTAGACCATGAACTACAGTTGCCTTCACTGCCTCCATTGCTGTTGGAGGTCCCCTCTACATCTGCAACTGCAGGCCTCGCATCATCGCCAACACCTGAGAAAAAATACAAGTCAATGCATACAAGTATAAGAAGAAGCATGATCCAAGAATTTACCTCCGCCAGCTTCCTCCTCGCTCGAAGAAATGTCTTGGAATGCCGCAGGAGCGAGGTGCCTTCCCCAGTCCCTCGGCAGTGCTGGCTGGGTCCCAGGCTCCGTATTTGAAGGGGTCGTCCTCGAAGCCTCCATTGTCATCACCACCACCACCACAGCCTCCGACGCCAACACTTCGGTCGCCACCGCAGCCTCCGGCGCTAGCACTTCGGTCATGGCAGTGGGGGCATTCTCTGGCTCCCCTCCGGCAGCGGGGTCCATATTGATAGCAAAACATGGCATTAATGGTTAAGATTGTCAAAATATCAATTTTGGTAATTTGGGCCAAAAATGCACATGTCCCAGGTTAGGCCGAAGCCCTATAGGGCCGAAGGACCACTAGGATACAGACATCGGAAGCTTCCAGCCAGCCCACAGCCTTCGGCCTAGAGGCCTTCGGAGGCTCACTCCACCTAAGCTTCGACTCGAGGAGCAGGCTTCGGCAGGACTGGTCGAAGGCCCACTTTGGGCAAGAGTTAGAGATTGAGTCCGATTTTTGACAAAGTCTTTTATGCGTGATCAAACAGAATTCCACCAGATTAGGCTTAGAGATTAGAAGTCTAGCCCCTATAAATATAGGGGTTAGGCCGGTTCAGAACCTGCCCAACACAAATAAACCACAAAGCCCTAGCTTTGAACCGTACTTTACTTTATCTTTATTTTCTATATTCTTCATGGGTTTGCCTGGAAGCCCTCCGACGGCCACTTCGGAACAGTGGTAAGCCTTGTTACTTCGCTTGTGAAGTATCCGTTAATCTACGTAATATTTTTCTATCGCCTTGTTACTTCGCTTGTGAAGTATCCATTAATCTACGTAATAGATTGCTATCGCCTGGTTACTTCGCCTGTGAAGTATCCGCTAATATGCGTAATAGATTGCTACTTTCGCCACTAGTGCAACACTTAGCAAAATTCGGTCCTTAGGCCGAATTGGTACTTCGAATGTACTCTGTTGCAGGTTACCTACGTTCGGAGCTACTCCACCGGAGGTGTCCGAAGCTGAGAGATCAGTTTCAGAGATTGCCAGAACACCCTTCGGCGAGATCTCTTCTTTGACTTCATGCCAACATGCTTCGCCAACAGACTTCATCACGACAGGCTTCACCACGCTTGTACTCCGCTCCGGACGAAGTCACGCTCGTGCGTTGCGCCTAAGTCATTACTCTGTATCCTGATGTATCAGAGACTTCACGCTGAACCCTGTTGTTCGGAGGTGATTGTCGCGTCCAGATCGGTTCGGAGTTTATCTCCGGCCAGATCAGTCCGAACACCGAAGGCACCCTTTGGTGGGACACTTCGCATCAGACACCGAAGGTACACTTCGGTGATACCCTTCACACCATACTTCGAATCAGTCAAGCTCCGTCCAGTTTCTGACTTGTTCTGTTTATCACATTTCTTTCGGCTAATTGGATTATTTCTGTGTGATTTGATTACCTGGTGACTCCACCCCCCTTACCACGGCTAAGAGTAGTCGGAACGCGACATCGGTGTTGTGTTATGCTTAGGCTTGTCCCTAAGTATCTGCACACTTTTGGATCGTTGAACTGACCCAAGTGCGGGGGCACATTTCTGTGTCAACAGTTCGGGGATGCTTGCTTCGCCACGCTAGGGGCTTTGGCCACCGTGGGCTCCGAGCGAACCCTTGAAGATTCTTTGGACTTCGAGGTCTCAGGCTCCTCATCGTCCACCCTCTTCCTCTTCGAACTGCTCGCCGAAGGGGCCGTGTCGGCGCCAAGCCAGGTCCATACCTTGTTCCATCTTTCCTAAGACCCCACCAAGACAAGCCTCCGGGTCTTCTCGTCCGGTGTTAGAGGTCCCACGATGCGTTCGGCCGCTACTATGGCCTGCTCCGGAGGTCGGACGTCGCGCGCAGCTTCATCAGAAAATCTAAGTCAACACAATCTAAACTTAAACAAGTACGAAGACAAAAGAGCTCGAAGCCTTACCAAGACGCTCCGCTGATACTGTTGGCGCAAATGTTACGCCAACAGGTTCTCTGAAATCAAGAACAGACAAACAGAAACTTCGTGCTTTAGGACTACTTTGAGCCTCCGAGATGGATAATAGCTCAAGTGGTCCGAATAAGTGTAGCTGAACAACTTGTTTTGCCTCCCTTTTACAAGGTACAATGGGGGGTATTTCTAGGGGAAAAAGCATAAGGAAAAGACCTATTTACCCCTAGATTACAACCGGCATAGTGGAAACTATCCGATATTATAATCAAGGTTACACACGGTAAAGCACTGCAAGGTAGATGGATAAGCTGAACATCCAATCAATCATGTCCTTCGGCTTCGAGGCCTCCATCTTCCCTTCGGAGAGTTTTCCAGGGCTTCGCACCGTAGCACCCTCCAGTCGTGGCGACGCATGCTTCGAACAACAGTCCGCCAATCTTCGGAGTCCTCATCAGCCTTCAAAGGGTTAATCTTTAAGTCATGGAAATGGAGTAATTTCCCCCAACAGTAGCCCCTCGAATACGCCTTTCTGTAGTTAACCTATTTTTAGAAAGAAGGCAGTATAGGAAAAGAACATTTCTATTTTCTGAGGCTTAAAGAGGATTTTGGGGATGCTGCGACTTAGCCGAGGATTTTGAGCCCAACGCATTCGGACCTTCCCCTTCGAGTTCTTGCTATATTTGGAACGCACTTTGGGAAGGGAACGGTTTCAAAGAGCGAACGTCGTGGGGCGCCGTTAGAAGTAGCCGTTACAGCGCAAGTAGCCGTTACCCTCTGCGAAAAAGGTAACGGTCGGTTTTTACAGCGGTTGTACGCCGTTCCACTTACCGGACCCACTTGTCGGTGACGGAAGCCGGACCGCATTCATCACCTGCGGTGTGAAATTAATCGAAGAGTAGTACTGGTCGTGTAGTTATAAAAGGGAGAGACAGAGATTAACCGAGATTTTTACTGCATTCATCACCTGCGATTTACCTTTCCCCCAATCCTCCAAACTCTTGAACACTCGAGCACGATGGCGAGAACTAGCCACACCACCCCAGCGGCGGCCAACACCCTGGCGCAGAGGTAGTCGTGGGCCGCTTCGGCAGCAGCGGCAATGGCGGGGGCTCCGAGCGGTGCTTGGCCCAAGAATCCTCGGGCGCTCCGTCTTCCCTCCAAGAAGAAGATTGCTCAAAGCTTCATCATCGGCCAATCCTTGAGCACCGCCGAGTCCATTGAAGAAGCGGTGGATGGAAAGTTGGGCGCTGGGCTGAGGACTCGAGTCCCTGGGACGGAGTCGACTCCAAGGCCGCGGAGCGGAGAGGTGGTTGTCTTCGAAGCAGGCCTGGGGCTGCCAGCCGTGGACTTCTTGGCAGAGGTGTTGGACTTGTTCCATATCACCCTGCCTCAGCTGTCCCCCAACGCCATCGCCCGCTTGGCCATCTTCGAATGGGCGCTCCGGGCGGAGGGGTGCGAAGGACGCTCCGAAATTTTCGCCGCCACCCACGAGGCCATATGCCAACCGAAACCACAAGACGGGCCAGGGGACTCCAAGGTGACGATAGCCTTCGGCAGCGTCAATTTCCAGCTGCGGAGGGAGCATGCTCTCCACTTCCCTGCAAAAGCTATAAACGACAGGTGGTACACAAACTAGATACTTCGGTGGTTCTATGCCAAAGTCGGAGAGGACTCCCCCCTCGCTGGTCCTCTCCAGGAGATCTGGTACCGGAAGGAGGCGGACATTTCTCCGAACCCTAGCCTGCTCTCGATGAGGCTAGGGTTGCTTACTTCGGTGGCTCGTCGTATGAGCATGCGTGACCTGGCCGAGGAGTTCGTCGCCCTTCGGATCCCTCCCCTCGGAGCCAACTGGCCGATCGTGTTCCCACAAGCCTCGGAGGGGGACCTCCGAAACTTAGGTAAACCTTCTCCTTGCTGCATCATATTTAAATGAAGAAATCAATTATACTCATATTCTCATACCTTTTTTCTTTCAGTGGCACCTCTGGCATTGTCTCCGGAGGACGTAGTTCGGGCCACCGAACGAGTTCTCGGAGCCCCTTCGGTGGCCGAGAGGCAAAGAAGGTTGGAACTGGTGGGGAGCTGGGAGCGATCCAACAGAGTGTGGAGAGCACTCGGCATGGAGCCCCCGAATCTTCCTGACTTCGCCCCGACCGGAGCGGTTGGCCGTAAAAGGAAAGCCGCTGCCGAGCCTTCCAATAAAGCCGGCAAGCAGCCGCTTCGGAATAAGAAGGTAGCGAAGCACCCTTTGCAGCTGGCGCCTGCCTCGTCTGCTTCGTCGCCGGGTGCGCAAAGCTCAGCCTCCGAAGAGGCAGAGGACTCCGATGGCCAGACAGCGGCGGCATTCGAAGCCTACCTCCTGGACGATGAAGATATAGGGGAAGTCCCCCCTAATGCCTCCGCCAGGGAGGTGGTAAGTGTGACTCTGACTGCTCCTCCTGCGCCCGCCGTCGTGCAGGTGGAGTCAGACTCCCCTACTCCCAACTTGCCCGCACCCGAGGCGGTTCCTGCGGAGGCCGTGGCTCCGACGGGAAATGTTGAGGGCAGGACCTCTGGGGATGACTTCGCCGACATCCTCCAGATGTACGAAGTCTTGGAGGATCCAGCAATCCTTCCCCACGAAGCTCCCGGAGGTTCTTTCCGAAGCTCCTCTTTTTTTCTTAATACCTGCCTGCTGTCTGTGAAAACATGTTTATTAATTTTGTTATTGAAATAGGTACCTCATCGGGTGTTGATGTTTTGGTGGTGTCCGATGCCCCTGCGTCTTCGAAGGCTGCCATTCGAGCGGACCCCTCCGCGCCTCTGGAGGCTCCGAATTTGGCGGCGGAGAATGTGCCTTTCGGGGCAGACGACGTGCTCGCCGGGACGGATTTGGCGACGGAGGTCACTCCTGTAGTGGCCGCCTCGACCACCGAGGTTGCCTCCGCTGCTGCGGTTCTGGCCGAAGAGGTGGTTGTCGATGGTCGGAGTACTCCTGCTTCGCCCTCCTTCGTACCGGGGAGGGGCAAGAGTATTTCTAGCCTCGGTCTTCTTCCTGGCCAGACCGCACCCTCCGTTGGTAATTCGGAGGATGAGGCCGCAGCGGATGATGCTCAAGCTTTGTCTTGGCTTCCTCTGCTGGCTCCGTTCCTGGAGCACCGGAGTGGCCTCCGAAGACTCATGGAGCCCCTGGCTGAGAGAAGCCAGGACATTGCTAATTCGGAGTTGATCTCCGTCTTGAGCGATGCCAGGGCTTCGACACTCAACACGGCCCTCGAAAGGGCTGCCCTTCAGGTATGAAAAAGACACCATAGCTACTTCGCGTTAGTGGTCATGAATACTTCAGTACTTACTTAGCTATTTTTGCAGCAATTTGTCCTTGCTAGAGCGGCAGCGACTTCCAACGAGGTCGAAGTTAATCGACTTAAACGGAAGGTCACTACCCTCTAGACGGCCCTTAGCGACTCCACCGGGAGATCCCTCAGGTTGGAGGAAGAAGTCTTGGAGGAACGGAGGGCTAGGGCGGCGTCTGATGAAGCCCTCGGAGCCCTCCGTTCGTCTGCGCAGGAGGTCGAGGCCGAGCGTGTTGTCCTTCGAGCGGAGGTTGAAAGACTCCGCCAAGAGGCCGCTACCTCAAGTGCGCAGCTGGTGGAGCTTCAGGGGGCTCTTAGCCAGGCGATGGCCCTCAAGAGTTCTTTGATGCTCCGGGTGGCCGAAGTGGGTGCGACTGCTGCAGGCCTGGAAGCAGCGGAGAAGAACTCTAGTATTGCGGATCGTACCTTGGAAGCCCTTCAGGGTACGCTGGAGTACTTCGGCACCATGTGCCCTTCATCTTCTGCTGCGACCCACGAGCCCCTTGACCGGAAGCTGACGAGGATCCAGGTCACTTCGTCGTTGATGAAGAACTCCGGTATTCGGTACGGGGAAATCTCCGGACAGTGTGCTGGTATCGGGGTTCTTCGTCATCTTGAATCCCTTCGGATCCCCCTTGGCTCAGTCGGAGGTTCGTCTCCTGGAGGCTTCGCGGACGATGACTTACTACGGCCATCTTCGGAGGTGGCTTCGGCCTGGGAAGCCTTCCGGTCGACCTGGAAGACGGACCATAAGGGCGCAGCTAAGGCCTGGATTGACGAGGCCCGTCGGCAGAAGCAAGCGCAAACAAAGCCACAAATTCCTACTTCGCCAGCCCCTTCGGCTCCTGCTCCGCCGACCGACCCGCAGGTCTAGCCGCTTAGGACTGCTATGTATATGAAGCCTTGTAAACCCTGTTTTTATTAATGAAAAAGTTATAAACGGGAACTTGTCTTGGGTGTTCTGCTCTTTTTTAGGTTTTGTCATGCCCTTCGAGCCCCGACTTCGAACTTCTGGAAATTACCGACAAGCTCCGAAAGGAGTGGGCAAACCTCGAGGGTTTGAGGCCTTACCGCCGCTCCCGCTTTTCTGTTCCTCGCGGAGACGGGGGGGGAGATCACCCTTGAAGTTCGAAGGGACGTCTTAGCTTATATTAAAGAGGAAGAGAAGACGGAGGGGTCCTCGTCTTCCGAACCTATTAACTGGTCCGACTCGGAGTACCGAGCTGAAGACCCTACGAAGGCTGACTCCGAAAAGCTCCTGACATGGGCTGAGCTTCAAGAGGAGCAGAGGAAACTACGAGCCTTGAAGAAGAAGAGAAGCACCCGGACTAAAAGGATGATTTCGGCAGCTTCGAGCTCCGAAAGGCAAAGTAGCCGTAGGGGTAGCTCTAGGGGCCGAAAGGGTCTCCGATTTTATTTAGGCTTAGACACAAATTTCTCTTGATGTACAATTATAAAGATTTAATGTGGAATGCTTCGAAAGTATGCTGTGTGATTCGTACCCTCCGACCACCCTTGTGGGTGGCGGAGCCTTTACCATAGAAAAGGGTTCGCTAGGCACAATGACTGTCCGAACACCTGCATGTTTCAAACTTTGTACTTATTATTTGCTTTCGAAGACTAAAAATTTGCTCGCCTTTTTTTTTGTTTTTTTAAGTCTTTAGACTCTTGTACGGATCCTAACAAGCCAGAGCCTAGAATCCGTAGGTTGGCCACCTTCGGCTCTTTTACAGATACTTCGCACCCGGAGGCCGAAAATATGTTTTTCTTTAAAGTCCTTAGACTCTTCTACGGATCCTAACAAGCCGGAGCCTGGAATCCGTAGGTTGGCCACCTTCGGCTCTTTTACAGATACTTCGCACCCGGAGGCCGAAAATCTGTTTTTCTTTAAAGTCCTTAGACTCTTCTACGGATCCTAACAAGCCGGAGCCTAGAATCCGTAGGTTGGCCACCTTCGGCTCTTTTACAGATACTTCGCACCTGGAGGCCGAAAATCTGTTTTTCTTTAAAGTCCTTAGACTCTTCTACGGATCCTAACAAGCCGGAGCCTGGAATCCATAGGTTGGCAACATAGCCCTTGAACCAATGGTTCGAAGGCGGCTGCCTGGGTCTTGAGAAAAATGTTCGACTCTACAAGCATCTCTGTCCTCCTAATGCGTCCATCAGGAGTAAGGGATATTCGGAGAGCAAACAAAATTCGACCCTTATCTTTATTCATAGAAAGGGAAGTTTTTACAAATGATTACAAGGGGCCCCTAAGAAAAATAACGCTTAAGGTGCTCCGCATGCCATGCATGCTTCAACTCTTCTCCTTCTAAATTGGCTAATTTAAATGACCCGGGGCATCCTGAGCGTAAGATAACATATGGTCCTTCCCATTTGTTTCCTAGCTTCCCCGGAGCTATTACACTGCGTAATACCAGATGACCCGATTTTAATTCATTTAGCTTTACCTTCGGGTCATACCATGTCTTGGTGTGCTTGTGGTACTTAGATAGGTTCGCGACAGCGCGAAGCCTTGTTTCTTCTTATAAATCCAGCGAAGTGCTCCGGTCACTTTCGTCCCCAGGCTGGACTACGCGAAGCGATCCACCTCTGAGCTCCGTAGGAGTCATGGCCTCATCTTCGAAGAGTAATCTAAACGGTGTGAACCCCGTTGACCTGGTTTGAGTGGTTCGAATGGACCACAAGATTTTGGGGAGCTCTTCGACCCACAACCCCTTGGCCAATCCAACAATTCAGCGATTCAGCCCGGAAAGGATGTTCCCGTTGGCTCGCTCAACAGCTCCGTTGGACTGTGGATGTCGTACTGCTGCGAAGCACAACTTAATGCCTAGTTCTTCACAAAATGTTTGGAAGGTGTCAGCTTCGAACTGGGTTCCATTATCCACCGTCAACTCTCTTGGAACTCCGAACCTGCATATGATATTTTGCCAGAAAAATCGTTGCACATTCTTCGAAGTGATAACTGTTAGCGGCTCCGCCTCAACCCATTTTGAGAAATATTCGATTGCCACCACCGCAAATTTCAAGCCGCCTTTTGCCACTGGGAAAGGGCCTATGAGGTCCATGCCCCATCTAGCCATTGGCCATACTGGGGCGATAACTTGAAGCTGAGCTGGCGGGCGATGGCTCCGTCTGCCCATCCACTGGCAGTCTTGGCATGTTCGAACTAGTTCTTCCGCGTCTCTTACTAGTGTTGGCCAATAAAACCCTTGCCGAAGCGTCTTGCCTACTAGCGCTCGAGGGGCTAAATGACCCCCGCATAGCCCTTCGTGGATGCCCCGAAGCATGTCTTGACCTTCGGGCTGTGAGATGCATCGAAGTAGGGGTGAACACACTCTGGCCTTGTATAGAACTTCATCAACAAGCTTGTAATTTCGAGCTCTTGCTTGCAATCTTCGGGCTTCTGGGCCTTCAGGAGGGTCCATGCTACTTTGCAACATGCTTATTATCGGAGCCCGCCAATCGGTAGTTGGAATGCACATTACTTCTGACGAGGGTATTTGGTCAGCCGCTGGCCGCTCTAGCTCTTTGTAGAAAGCACCCTCCAGGAGGTCCACCGCTCCTGCTGCAGCCTTTGCAAGAATATATGCAAGTTGATTCTCTGCCCGAGGGATGGTTCAAACTGTAAACCCTTTGAATGCTGCTTCGGCCTTGCGGATTTCTTCAAGGTATTGCGCAAGATGTGGGTTTTTTGCTTGAAAACTTTTGTCTATATGCCCCGCGACGACTTGGGAATCTGTCTTGATCACTATTCTTGCAGCTCCGAGCGCTTTAGCCTTTCGGAGGCCTAGCAAGATTCCTTCATACTCGACAATGTTATTAGTGGTTCTGAAGTTGAGCCTTGCGGAATACATGGCCTTTTTCCCTGATGGTGATACGATGACGGCCCCTGCTCCGGCACCTGATGCTTGATAAGCTCCGTTAGAGAATATTGTCCAAAAACCTTCGGAGGGTTCTTCCGGGGTCAAGATTGCAGATGGAGTCCATTCTGCTACGAAATCTGCTATAATTTGAGATTTAACAGCTGTCCTCGCCGTGAAGGAGATTTCGAAGGGTGCCAGCTCGACCGCCCATTTTCCAATCCTGCCTGTGGAATCTTTGTTTCGGAGCATATCCCCAAGAGGATACGACGTAGGGACGATCAGGTTATGCGCCAAGAAATAATGCCTCAGCTTCCGCGAGGCCATTACTAGGGCATAAGCAAACTTCTCGAGCTCGGAGTATCTGACTTTAGCTCCGGATAATGCCTCCGACACAAAATACACTGGGTTTTGGACTAGCTTTCCTTTAAGCTCAACTTCCCGGACTAGTACTGCGCTTACTGCTAAATTTGTTGCTGCAAGATAAAGGAGCAATGTTTCTTCTGGGAGGGGAACGGTCAAAATTGATAATCTTCCGAGGTATTCTTTTATATCATCGAAGCTCTTTTGGCACTCCGATGTCCATTGAAAGCTTTCGGACCCCTTTAGTGCTTTGAAAATTGGGAGGCTCCGCTCTGCTGACCTGGCCAGGAACCTGCTAAGAGCTGCAAGTCTCCCTGCTAACTTTTGAACCTGCTTCAAATTCTCTGGTGGAGCCATCCTTTGCAGTGCACTTATCTGTGTTGGGCTAGCTTCGATTCCCCTGCTCGAAACTAAGTACCCTAGCAGTTTTCCTTCTTGAGCTCCGAATATACATTTTTCCGGATTGAGGCGTACTCCACATGCTCGGAGGCTCTCAAATGTTTCGGCTAGATCTAGGCTATGCTAGTGCTTTTGAGCACTTTTTATTACAATATCATCCATGTAGGCCTCGACATTTCGGCCTATCTGATGACCTAGAGCTTTAGCTATTAAACGAGAAAAGGTTGCTCCAGCATTCCGCAGCCCAAAAGGCATTCTTACATAACATAATACTCCGGAAGGAGTTATAAAGCTTGTCTTGGCTTCGTCTTCGCGTTTTAGCCATATTTGATGATATCCGGAGTATGCGTCGAGGAAACTTAGCAATTCGGACCCAGCTGTGGAATCTACCAACTGATCTATTCGGGGCATCGGGTAGGGGTCTCGCGGGCATGCTTTATTTAATGAAGTGAAGTCAATACACATGCGCCACTTGCTCGAGTCCTTCTTCCTTACAAAAACAGGGTTAGCCAACCACTCGGTATGGGATACCTCCCTGATGATGCCAGCCCTTAACAATTTTTCTACTTCGGCCTTGGCTAGGCTTGCTCTTTCTGCTGACAGCTTGTGGAGCCCCTAGCGTACCGGCTTGGCCTTCGGGTTGATGAGCAGACTATGCTCGATGATGCTTCGGTCAACCCCGGTGATGTCTTCGTCAGCCCAAGCAAATATGTTCAGATTTTTCCTGACGACTTCTTCTAATGAGGCGGTTATTTCTGAAGATAGCCCCTTGCCGAATTTCACTGGGTACTCTTTGCCATCTTTCGATATTATTCTTGTCTCAACATCACCCTCTGGGCTTGGCTTGAGCGAAGATACCTTCGGAGGGTTCGAGGCCTCCGGTACTTCTTCGACGCTTTCCACCACATTATGCACTTGTCGGGGGTCCAATGGCTGCCCATGGCCATACTCTGTCCTCCTGGCTACAGCTTGGTCTCCTGAAATAGTAAGCACTCCACCTTGCATGGGCATTTTGAGACAAAGGTAATTATGATGTGCTATAGCCCCGAACTGGTTCAACATCCCTCGACCGAAGATAGCATTATAAGCGTATGGGGCATCAACTACATCGAAGATCACCTCTTCTACTCGGGCCAAAGGCCCCTCTCCGAAGGCAACCTCGAGGCCTATTTGGCCGTGGGCATCGAGAGGCGGTCCTGAGAACCCTTGAAGCGGCCGGGCTGCTGGAAGTAGATGCTTCTGAGGTATGCACATCTGGTCGAAGGCCTGGACAAAGAGTATGTCTGCGGAGCTCCCGCCATCTACCAGGATCCTTCGAACGTCTGCTCCTGCTATATCAGCAGAGATGACTAATGGGTCAGCATGGGGGAACTTCACCCCCGCCGCATCGCTGGCTGTGAATGAGATGGGCACACGGGACCATTCTGGCATCCCTTCGGTGGAACTCGAGGTCCCAATGTGCCCGACTTCACGGACGTACTCGCGCCGCTGTCTCTTGTACATGCTTCCGAGGGTCCCCCCTCTGGAGATGGGCAGGACCACTCTCTTGCCGCGGTCTTGCGGGTCTTCTTGCTTTGGTGGTGGCATAATACTGGCCACCGGTAGCCGCATGGGGGCTTCGAGGGCACCGGCTCGGGCCACGGTTTGAACAGGCTCCGAGCGTGCCGACGGTGGGGCCCGATCCGAAGTACCCCGCCCGGTATTTCGCTCAAGGTAGTCGCCCCGAAGGGCCAACACTGCCTTGCAATCCTTCGTGTCATGGCTTCTATTGTCGCCATGCACGCAACAAAAAAAACTCTGGCGCCTGCCAGGCATCCTTTCTTGAGGCTTTGGTGGCTCGGCCTTGAAATTCTTCGCCTACTGGAAATTGGCAGGTGCCTTCGGAGCTGAAGGTGCAATGTTTAGCACCTCCGAGCAGAAATGCTTCTTCCCCCGCTTGTACTCATTGAAGCGGTTGTCTTGTGGAGGGAGCAGAGTAGCGGAGGCTTCAGGCTCCCTTTTGACTTCTCGGAGGGTGGGCAATGGTGCTTTAGCTCGCCGAAGACATCCTTCCTTCGCCTTGGCATACTGTTCAAAGTATGCCATGAGCTGTGCCACAGACGTCACCGGCTTCCGATGGAGTTTGCTGAGGAGGTCGGGGTTCAGCACTCCTTCGCGGGCAGCATCAACTACCGAAGAGGTAGACAGGCCCTTGATCTGTGACTTGGTGTGGGCGAAGCGTGTGAAGTACTCCCGGAGGGTTTCTCCCACCCGCTGCTTTACCTGAAACAAACTTCCTGTGGACATCGGGGCCACGAAGGTACCTTGGAAGTTGCTCACAAATTTCTTTTTTAGCTGCTCCCATGAACTGATCGATCCTGGCTTTAGGGACCAGAACCAGCGGAGTGCCACGCCTTCGAGAGCGAGGGGGAAGCATTTTGCCATGGTGCTTCGCACCCCTCCGCTCGCTTCTATTGCTAGGGCGTAAGAGCGGGCGAACTCTCCGGGGTCCGACCCCCCGGAGTACTTGTGTAGCTTCGAGGCCTTGAATCTGGGGTCAAAAGGCACTCTCTGCAGATCCGAGTGTAATGGAGACTCGTTATCGAAGGATGCATTCTCGGCTTCCTCCGGGACTTGGATAACTTCTGGGGGATTGCGGGTTCCATCGTCTTGAGGCCCTCCTGGAGTTTCGGTGGAAGCTTGAGTGCGGAGGCGATCGGCGGCCTCTTGCCTCCACCTAGATACCTCCTCCTGAAGCCTGGCTAGCTGCGTAGCCTCGGTTTCGGGAGGGCCTTCGTCTTCATCGGAGGGCACTTCCGGATCCCGGCTAGCTGCGTAGTCGGTCTGAAGCACCGTAGGAGGAGCCAGAGGGCCCCGGGGCGCTCGACGCCCAGCGGTCTCGGCAGGAATCGCCGGATTAGCCGAGGGTCCGGCTCCATTGGTCCGAGGGGACCTTCGGAGAGGACCCGAAGCCTGGCTACGCTTCGGAGGCATAGCTAGCCGCGAAGAGGTCTTGGAGATGGAGGACTTCGAACGACTCAAGGGGTCGAGAGAAGGCCTTCGAGCTGCACTAAGAAGCCCTTAACTGAAGGGTGCGTGGAATCTTGGGACTCCGAGGCTCCCTCCATAAGTGCTCTTCGGAGTGCAGTCAGCAGTAGAGAACAAGCTTTTAGAACTTGGTTCCCCACGGACGGCGCCAACTGTTGGCGCAAATGTTACGCCAACAGGTTCTCTGAAATCAAGAACGGACAAACAGAAAGTTCGTGCTTTAGGACTACTTTGAGCCTCCGAGATGGATAATAGCTCAAGTGGTCCGAATAAGTGTAGCTGAACAACTTGTTCTGCCTCCCTTTTACAAGGTACAATAGGGGGTATTTATAGGGGAAAAAGCATAAGGAAAAGACCTATTTACCCCTAGATTTCAACCGGCATAGTGGAAACTATCCGATATTATAATCAAGGTTATACACGGTAAAGCACTGCAAGGTAGATGGATAAGCTGAACATCCAATCAATCATGTCCTTCGGCTTCGAGGCCTCCATCTTCCCTTCGGAGAGTTCTCCAGGGCTTCGCACCGTAGCACCCTCCGGTTGTGGCGACGCATGCTTCGAACAACAGTCCACCAATCTTCGGAGTCCTCATCAGCCTTCAAAGGGTTAATCTTTAAGTCCTGGAAATGGAGTAATTTCCCCCAACAGATACATCCCTCAGACCGTTTGGGTCTAAAGCCAAGAATAAGTTTTCTGGCCAAGAGCATGCGAGGGGGCTAAGCCGAAGGGTGATAAACTACTCGACTAAGTCTCGCATACTCATCTTCATCGCCACCCTTCGTAGCAGCAATATCCTCAACCGAAGTGTCTCGAAGTCTGACTCCACTTTGGCTTGGCGGCGGTATGAAATGAGTGCGTTGGTACTCCGAAGAGGGGAGTCCACGCCCATCGAAGCATAGAGCCACTCCTGGTCCCACCTCGAGTACCACCTGTTGTTGACTGCTCATGCTGGGAAGTCATTCAATAACTCCTTACGGAGCTGGAAGTTGGTGCTCCCGAAGGCCAAAGACCTCTCGACACCATCCGGCCCCTCCCTTCACTTTGGCTGGCAGTTGGCGTCGTGAAGGGAGATGAAGACATCTGCTCGCCCTTCGCATCCTTCGGCTCTCATGGCCCACTCAAAGATCACAACCCTCGCCACGACATTTGGGGACAAGTTATAATCCACTGTAGGTAGCCTAAGACTTGCCTAGAAGAAGGCCTCTAAGACTACAACTTCGTCAGGATGAGTCCTCGAGGTGGTCTCTGTCTTCGCAGGTACCGGAAGGTGGATGTCTTCAGAAATCTTCCCTTCGTAGATCCGCCAGATAGACTCTTCCATTGAAGAAAAAGCCCACAACTCCAAGGTCTGCTCGAACTTGTCTTACAATGGCTGGAGGTAGGTCGGCTCGAGATGCCTCGCCGCAATCGCCGCTTTGGCTTGGACAGAGCTCGAGCCCCCGCCCAAAGCCGAGGCATTCTTCGCCCAAGCCTTCTTGAACGAAGCCTTCTTCGACATCTTGCGAGGGGCTCCGACACGAAGGGTGCTAAGGAGCTCTAGAGTGAAGTGCGCACAAAGCTCAAGGTGGAGACAGAGAACGAAGGTGGCTAGGGGCTCAAGCAGGAAGCAAATGGAAGGCGTGGGCACCACCGTGGTACTCCAAGGCCTTTTATAGGCGGTGAAAAGAAACTGTGCGCCCTACGGACAGGATTTTTTCACCAGGGAACCAACCCCCGTAGTATCTGACTGCTAGGGCCAAGGCAATTTCCGAAGCAAACCATTGTGCCCCACGCAGTAACGGCTCAATTTTTTGACCATTGCGAAGCCGTTTGGACTCCTCGAGGGTGTCTCGTCTGCTCCGTACGAGCATTTATTGTTTGCGTGACTCGAAGCTGGCCTTCGGCTCTAGGCTTCGAGGGCTTGTCAATCACGAAGCATCTTTTTATCAGTATCATTTGCCCCAGGGCGCACGCACACCTTCATTGCGAAGGGCTACGTGCGAGGGGCTACTATTGGGGAAATAGTTTTTCCCTTGAACATGGGTCAAATGACGTCAGCCTCCAAAGGCCTCAGGCTCGGAGCCCACTAGGCTAGCGAAGCCCAAAGACAGACTCCGACCCCCTCCATCGAAGATTACTCCAAGTGCTGCAAAGAATTACTCGACTGAAGGCCAAGCCTTCGGGCTCCCCCCGGAGCCAGGTGCTCCGGGACACCTTCGGGACCCCTCCGGAACAAAGTGCTCAGGACCCCTCTGGAACCAAGCCTCTGGGATCCCTCCGGACCCTTTCTGGAGCCTTTTTGGAGCCCTCTTCGGAGACCTGTTCGGAGTCCCCTCTGGGACCTCTTCGAAGCCCCCTCAATACGCTCTGGTCGAGACCCTCTGGTAGGTGCTCCGGTCCATAAGATGAAGAAATATCCTAGTACTACTATAGTGCAAAAGCCATACCAGGGCCCCTGCCGCTGGTATGTCATATACCTATCCCTGAAGAGATGTATATCTACCATATCTATAAAGCTATATGTACAGTAGCCTAGTCTTTTTTCCTTCTTACCCCTATAAAGCCTATGGCATGTAGGGGGTAATTGGGTATTTTCCTTCGGCCTGCGAGCCTATAAAGGAAGGGCCCTGCCCTAGTAATGAACACATGCTCGATGGATGCAAAATTATGCCAAATCCACTATAAACTGGACGTAGGTTTATTATCCCTCTTGGGAGGCCTGAACTAGTATAAAACCCTCTCTCCCTCTGTGAGAACCCTTCGAGGTTCATCTCATATATTCTACACCTTCTCATTGAAACCTATTTGTAACTAATGCAATTGTTACAACATTAACTTACAATGTCCAGTTGCGCATCAAGCTGATGTCGAGAGCATCCAAGTTAAAAAGATCGCATAGATCGTTGAACCATACCAAGCAATAGTCGTCATTATTGGTCCAAACATGTTTTTTCTGGTATATTGCATGACCGAACTTCTGTTTTCTTTGCAGCTGTTGAGGTATAATTGATGAAGGTCGATTAAATTTTTTCTCCCTTCTTAGCTGATCTTGAAGTAGCATGTTCTTGCCTTATTCGTACTTAGCATGCGGTTTTGTCCAGGCTAACGCGATCTTAAGTTTTGCCTTTTTTATCTTTTTGGCCTTCTTTGTTTTTTGGGTTGAATCGTTGGCTTATTTGATGGCGGCACAGCGATGACATTTTCACCTTGCACGATAGGCGCAACAACAGTAGGTGGCTGAATAGGCGCAGTTGCAATAGACACAACAACAATAGGTGGATGAGCAACTAGATGTTCTCGGCATCGACCAAAATATCCACCCGTTTCCACTGTACCCTTGTGAGATGGGCAACACGAAAGGTGGTGATTTCATCATTCGGAGGAATAGGCAATGGGATGTCTTCCGCGTTGGGGTGCACAAAATCAATAGACACTACTGCAAATCTCTCATTTATTGGAAAATTGTGTATCTCCTGTTGATATGGATAAACAACACCCCTTGCCACCTCAATCTGAACCCCCACGAGCTTTATGATAAGCTTGCACGTGGTTGGTTCAGTTAGCCAGTCGATGGTGTCATCAAAACCACTGCACATCAATCGCTGCTCAACCTCTCTCGATGCACAACTACTCTTTCTAGCATGAGGGCTATCAACTATAGCTTGGTCTGGAAGAATAATACCATGTCGAGCTAAGCTACTCATGATATTTTCATATAGATCCCTCATGATATTTGTAGAGAGCGCCTCCACATTGATTCATGCGGACCTTCTTTGCTTCTTGTACATGTCAACATTGTCTGGGAAAACATGCTGTAGGACCGAAAGTAGCAACCAGAGGGGGGTGAATGGGCGCCTAAAAATTCTTTCGAATCAATGGCCTGCTCCCAACACCCAACGCACCTCAAATGACTTAGCAGGAAAAACACAAACAGATCGTCAAAGCCTAAAAGTATCTAGCCTATAAACGACCGGTGTTCTAGACAAAGAAACACCAACACAATGCTAATAAGCAGACTATCAAAGTATTTAACACAAGAACGAATCAAGCCTCACAGTAATAGACCTTCGCAGACATTTAATCTGGGTGCACGCAAAACGAGAAGTCTTACCGTTCAACGTTGTCTCCTGTTCGGTACTTGACGAAGACTGTGTGGTGCGAAGCCTGTAGTTGTCGAAGCAGGCTTCGAAGTACGCAGTGTTGAAGCCTTTAGTGGACGTGCCGAAGCCTGCTTCAAAGTAGACGTGCGAAGGCTGATGGAGTCAAAGCCGGTTTGGAGCAGTCGTGTGAAGGTCGTAGACGTAAACTCCAAACCCTTCAAATTCGAAGCTATGCAGAAAAAAGTTCGAAGACTAGTGTGAAGCTTTGCAGCAGCAAAGCACGTAGCTGTCGAAGCCTACTCTGAAAATTTCAGTACCGAAGCCAAGAATGAGACTCCGAACAACAACAAGCAGACTTCGAAACATTCGAAGGCTGCTGTGCTAAAGACACCGAAGAAGCATACTTCGAAACGGAAATCTCCGAAATAATCCGTCGAAGTACGTACTGCGAAGTTGACTGGCTGACGATCCAAATTCGGAGCACTACTTTGCAAGCTTTGAAGCACAACAGAAATCGATGTTTAAATACAGTGCGAAGCCTAGCAGCATACTTCGCTTGTGGAGCAAAAAGGAGTTCGAAGTCTGCAGACTGTGCGAGGTATAAAAATGCAGACTTCACAGCACACGTAGATGATGCAAAAACGAACCGAACACCAGCGAAGTGTGCAAAATAGCGAAGGTGGATACAACCTTTCGAAGCCACACAAAATCAGAACGAAGCTTGCATGAAACAAACGTTTTCAGCACAGAAGATCCAACTGCCCGAAAGCAAACAGAGGTATCGAGGACTGTGTCAGGCTCCTTTCTACACTAGCCTGTCAACCAGGTTGTAGACTGCATATCTACACAAGTACTCAAGAAACTTGCTGCCAGGCTGCAATAAACACTCAAAAGATCTAGTCCTGCAGTGCTATAACTCATAGACACTTGAGTGCATACATGAAAACTGAAACCACAAACATGGATGCAGGAAGCTTAAGCGATATAAACAAGTTCCATACACAGAAATAGAAGGTTTCTGTAAACTTCAGACGAATAAAGTTTCAGCAGCAAACTCAGATCAGAAGATACAAACAAAGCACTGCCATCGAGGTGATTAAACAAAACCTGAGAAATGATCAGTACGTTTGAATCGCTGGCGATGAACAGCGGCGGCGTGCGCCGAAATCAACGGCGGCGGAGTGAAACAAAATGCCAGAGAATATGCAACTGTGACCCAATCTCTTGTATTAAAAAGTGATTTCAGAAATGGGTGACCTAACCCTAAGGATTGGGGCCCTATTTATAAGCAGCCCAATAGCCTAGAAATATTCCACCAGACCCTTAGGGTTTTTTTACAGACGCTGAAATAAAAGGAAAATACCAATCTGCCCTTAGAATATTTTTACAGACTCGACTGACTGACTGTGGGCCTAAGGACAAAATAGTAAACTCCTATTTACAAATGACTTATCCGGAAATGGAGCTTTCGTAGCGACTACGGCTTCGCTCCATGTCGGTCCGATCCAAGATCAGCGGTCGTCAGTTTTGCACCGAAACTGACAAAGCATCCACCGACTTTGCACCAGGTACCCGGATTGGGCCGGCCCGATTCCATAGCTCTCTCAGCCCGGCAATCGCTCGCCGCCCATGTACCTGAGTCAATCCTGGTCAATAGCCAGTGGATCCTCTGCTGCTCCTAGCCCATGTACCCGGATTGGGCCAGCCTGACTTCGCGGCCCCTCTGCCCGATAGTCGCTCGCTGCCCGTGTACCTGAGTCACATGCGGCCCAGACACAGCAGGTCTTCTCTCCTCTTCAGTCCTCTTTGACTTCCGTTGACAATGACTCATCACATCTAGAGCCATGAGGCCCACGCTCTTCAGCATGGCTCCTCACATGCTTCCAGCCTTGTGAGCTAGAGACGCCCCGCACATGATCAGGGTACTCTGGGTTGCCAAGAGCAGTTGTTAGCTCATCATGCTCCCACACGACATTGAATGATCCTTCCGATGAGTGCGCTGCCAGATCTTTGACCTTCTGAGCCACTGTCGTTGCCTCGCTCGAGGTCCACGTCACTTCTCCACTCTCTGCCTGTCTCCCCCGGGCCCTTAGAAATGGTTGTGCTCTATCGGGAAACTGTTGCTACATATTTTCTTTGCCCTAACTGGCCATCTTGGCATATTCAGCCAACCACCTATCTTTCATCCCCACGTAACCAGTTGAACCAAGGTTGTGGGATAGCTTATTCCTAGCCCAGAGCTCTTTCTTGGTAGAGATTTCCGCCTTGAAATCATCTGAGCTCTTCATTCTGACAAATTGGTCCAAGTCCTCCCTTTTCAAGAACGGGTACTTTCTGAAGGGCTCGACATTTTTGACAACAAATTCCCTCACAAGGTTGCTTTTGTAAATCCTCCATAGCTTGGATACCATCTCCAGGGCATTCTTTACTGCTACCGCCTTTGAGGTCTTGGGAAACTCGAGGTAGTTGTTGATCCTGTCATTGTAGAGTGTAGTCTTCTGCTCTCGACTGAGATCATTGAAGTTTATTAGGTTCAACGGGACCCTCTCCCGTGCAATCAGTCCTGCAAGCTTCCTCAGGCGCTGTAAGGCCACTTTCTCTTTTGGTAGGCTACTACTGTCAATCTCCTTAACAGTTATCTTGTCCTTTGGCCACTTTGCTTGCATCTTGGGCTTCTTGATTGCTAACTCGACCTCATCGATGAAGCTAGAAGACCTGACAGAGGAATGGGTAGACATCAAAACATTAAGAGAATGGAGACCTTATTGTTTCATTAAAAAAATTAAACGAATGTACGACACTACCTACTAGGCACTAATAGGCAAGGATAGGTCCTAAATCCCGGATCCATCCGGGGATGTGTGGCCCACGTAGCTGGACCACGTGGTCCCATACGGTTCCAGAGAGAATTTTGGCAGCATCTCCCCACTGTTCTCCAAATACACGTCACGACTCAGGGTCGAGAGAGTTATGTATCTAGAGAACAACAGGGAGACACCAATGAAACTCTCTCTAGAACCGTACAAGACCACGTGGTCTAGCTACGCGGGCCACACCTCCCCGGACTGTACAAGCGTGGACAATTCGAGAGCGTCTTCCTTTAAATATGACCAGTTGCCCGGTCATATTTATAGTCCAACAATCCCGAATAGGAGATGACGTAATCAGTTATGTGACTCTAATGATTTTTTCAAAAAACCAACTGAAATAAAAAAATAAACATAATATATATCATTAAATTTAGTTGAACATGCATGATTGCTCTCAAATGTCGGGCTGCGAACTTAATGGCTTCCTCGCCACTATGCTACAATTTAAATCATAGGTGTGTGTGAAAAATTAATAGCATTATCTATATTGAGCAAATTAATTAATCATCATAGAGCTAATATTGAGCACAAAAATGAACAAAGCATCATAGAGCACAAATTAATGAGAGAGCATTGCACTGCATGAATAAATTTGTGAAAACAAAAAATTAAACTAAATTGTCACACACATCCTCATATTGCACAAATTAATAGCATTATCTTAATTGAGCAAATTAATTTACCATCATAGAGCATTGCACTGCATGAATTAATTTGTGAAAACAAAAAAATTAAACTAAATTGTCACACACATCCTCATATTGCACAAATTAATAGCATTATCTTAATTGAGCAAATTAATTGCGCGACGGAACGGACGGCGGAGCAGAGGCCACGCACAACGGAATGGATGGTGAGACAGAGGCCATGTGGGATGTAACGAACGACCACACATGATGGAACGGACGACCGAGATGAAATAGAGAATGGTGGGGGCGGTGAGGAGCACGAAGACGGCGATGACAACAATAGATCGCCATGGTTAGGTTTGCAAGAATTGAAAGCATACCAATTCACTTCGGGGCCTGCCTATTTATATGCGGGAGTCATCAGTGACAGGTGGTAACTAACACCAGTCACTGCGGGAAGTCATCAGTGATGGGTGGTAACTATCACCTGTCACTGCGGTGAGTCATCAGTGATGGGTGGTAACTATCACCCGCCATTGCGATGAGTCATCGGTGAAGGGTGGTAACTATCACCCGTCACTATTTGATCATCATTGATGAGTCGTAGTTACCACCTGTCACTGATGATCAAAGAGAGCGCAACACTTGTGCAGTCACATATAAACCGCAGAAGTGTTTGTTATACTGGTATTACTAATGCCGCCACACAAGTAATGTGCTGCTGGTAAACGAAGCCATGTCATAGTTTGTGAGGAATAAAGCCTGGTCTGACGCTTCCACATGCTTGTGGATGCATCGAGCCAGGCAACATCCACCACAAACCTCCATGGCAAAGAAAGAAGGCAAGAAGAGTAAGAACAAAAATCTGATGTTTTGAAGTACAAATGCAAGAAACCAATGTATTTAAAGGATGTCAATATCAATTAATGTGCCAACTACTTATGTCCACTAACTGCTAGTAGTAATGAGATCAAAGTAGTACTTTCACAAAATAATCTTAAGCGATGGACAATATTGTTTCCCCGTTGAGAAACCATGTTGAAGAATATGGTTTTGATATTCCAGATGTGATGAGTGATTATCAATGGAAGTCAACATTGCTGGTTTTCTTTTCCTTGCGTCCAGGCGTTGCTTCCGGCGGCGGCATCTCCAAGAAAAATAGTTGGCACGACGAGGATCTCCACGGCCGCCATGCAGGTAAGTTTCTAATCTCCTATTTTTTAGTAGATCATTTTTAGAGATAATCATCTATTAATTAATTAGTGAAAATTTGTTTAGAAATTTCGTGTTAGTTTATTCTGCCAAATTATTTTTAGTAATCGCATATTTTTATTTATATCTGTTTAATCTGCTTATATAAAAAGTAAAGAAAAGGTTATTAGTCGCAATAGTATTTTTTAATTCTAGTCTTTATCTGAAATATTTTTAGGTTATTTCTGAATTAATTTTTGGATGATCCATATTTTATTCAGTTAATTAGTATTTTATTTTTAGACTGCAATCTGAACATTTTATTAAGATATTTAGTGTTTTTCTTTATTACGTCGGTAAATATTTCTAGTACCCATTTTTGTATTTTAATTAGGACACCAATTATTTTTAGGCTAGACAACTATAGTACCAGTAATTAAATTTACTAATATTGTTTGTCTGGTTAAATTGGTTAGGTGGTGGGTTTTTGATATAGTTTAGCAAGAAATTTTTAGGCGCCCATTAACCCCCCTGTGGTCGCTACTTTTGGTCCTACAAGTGGTATTAGAGCAAGGTTAGGTTTTTCTAATATCTTAACCGATTCTAAACCTAGGTAGTGACCATGACGTCTTCTGGTAAAATCCCGTCCCTAGAACCTTTTGGCTACACTTATTGGAAGACTCGCATGCGAGCATACCTTATGAGCGAGAGCTCGGACATATGGGAGATTTGTGTTCATCCTAGTTTCACCATAACGACTATTGCTGCGGATACTGCTGCTGATGTAATTACCCAGCATCAAAATAATAGTAAGGCGGTGAACATTTTATTTTCTGGTCTAGGTCCTAGTGTGTTTGAGCGTGTTAGCCATCTCACCACTGCTAGAGAGATCTGAACTACCCTCCAGGCACACCATGAGGGGACAGCTCAGGTCAAGGCTAGGCTCTACCAGACCTATCGGCGTGAGTATGAAAATTTCTCACAGAAGCCGAGTGAGACTGTTGAGGTTCTGTTTGGTCATTTCCAATCGATCATTAACAAGCTTCGTGTTAACAAGCCCGAGGGTGATCAGCTGGTCTCGGATCATGAACAGGCGCTTAAGGTACTCCATACCTTGGACCCTAAGATCTGGGAGATCAAGGTCTCTTCTATTGCTGAGAGCACATCTTATGATACCTTGACCATCGCAGAGCTTTTTAGTAAGTTCAAGGCCTCAGAGGTCGATATCCAATTGAGATCAAATCTCACTGGTTCTAGATCAAAGACTCTGGCTCTTGCGACACCGTCTGTTGATCCTAATGCCATGAGTTGTACTGCTTTTTCCCTGATGTCCATCTCCGAGGAACAACTTGATACTCTAGGAGATGATGATCTATGCTTGTTTAACAATCGGGTGCGACGTGTCTATGATAAGAGAATGTTTAAGAGACACGACACAAAATCCGGATGCTTTGAGTGTGGTGACCTAGGTCATTTCATCGCCGACTGCCACAAGCAGAAGAATTACAAGAAGGGAACCGGCGGCAACTCCTACAACTCCGGCAAGTACGACAACTCCACGAAGGGCAAGTCCAAGACAAAATTCTTTCGAAAGGCTTTGAAGGATTACAGGCGTGAGAACAAGAAGCGAGACAAGACCTTCTTCACCGAGATGGAGAAAAGATACTCCAAGAGATCCTCGTCTTCCTCCTCGTCTTCATGTTCTAGTGATGAAGAGATCATGATCAGGAAGGGAAAGGACAGGGACAATCCGGTGGGAGAAGAAAGAAAAGCCGAAGACCCCACAAGATCTTTTCTTCAGGGACAAGCCGAAGAGTCACTCACGTCACAGTCAAAGACCCCACAAGAGCTTCTCCTCAATGGCTCTTGGGGAGAAGAAAGAAAAAAACTCCTCCGACGACTCCGACAATGATGACGATGAGAAGGTATCATCCTATGAAAAAGAAGTTGTTAATTTATTAGAACAGAACCGTCAGGAGTTGAAGTATAGGGAGAAACTGCTTAGAGGGGCTAAGAAGAGGATAGATGAGCTTGAGAGTGAGCTTGCCACGACAAATGGCAAGATTGAGAGTCTGTCTTCTTCCCCTTGCTTGGGTGATAGTGGTGAGTTCCCTAACTGTGAGGGGTTGTTGTGTGACCTGACGACTCTTAAGTCCAGGTACACAGAGAGAGTAGATGAGAGAGACACATTGGCCACTGAGCTTGAGAGCGCTCAGCAAGAGCTAAAATATGCTCATGCCACTGTCGTCGCACCTTGTGTAGACTGCCCATCCCATTTAGCTAGTATAGCTGAGCTGAGAGCCAAGAGTGATGAGCAGTTGAGCGAGTTAGCTAGAGTGAGAGCTGAGTTAGAGCAGACTAAGCTAGAGCTTGAGACCTTGTCAGTTCCACCCACTGTTTGTGAGAACTGCATGTCCATTAGAATGGAGTTGATCAAGCTAAAAGTTGAGAAGTCTGTCGAAGTTGATAAAGAGTGTGAGATCTGCTTGTCTCAGGTGGAGGTGTTAGCTTCTTTGAGAGAGGAGCTAGCTGATGTTCAGAACAAGAACTTTTACCTCCGTCAGATCCTGAGTTGGATTAGTGCCAGAGAGCCACAATTCGGCATGATGATCCAGCAGTTCAAGAGACAAGATGGGTTTGGGGTAGGTTATACCTATACCAAGGCTGATTTTGAGAGTGCCATTAGCCGTGCAGTGGAGTGGAGTAAGATGACTCCCGAACAGAGATATCCCAAGACTCACTCCACTGAGTCCTTTAAGAATAGTCAGCCCAAGGATGAAGTGATCCAAGAACAACCTAAAGCTCCACCTAAGAAGCAAATCTGGGTCCCAAAGCCTAAAACTCTCCACACTTCTCTTGATTATTTACCTGGACCCTCTCACACCAAAGATGCTACACCCAACACCACCAAGCCTAAGAACCCTAAGCCACAACAACATCCCAAGAAGCTTACCTATCACTGTAAGTTTTGTCAGAGAGACGGGCATCTTGAGGAGTTTTGCTTCAGGAGGAAGCGAGTTGAGCGAGCAGAGAGAGTTCGAGGTGGGCAGGAGCAGTTCTACCAGCAGGGTGGTAGACAGAGAATTCCTTGACGTAGAGAGAGGCTAGAGGACAGGCCACGTCGTGTAGGTGGTGGTAGAGGAGACAGTTTTTATGATCGTGCTCCGGAGGGTGGTTTTCATTCCGGCAGAGTTCCAGATTGTTATGGATACGACTTTGGACCTCGTGGCCGTGATTTTAGGAAGAACAGAGGACCGCGCTTTGATCCGTGTTTCGGTCCAGACTCATATGATTCTTTTTGCTTCCCTACATATGAGCAGATGGCACGACACTGGTTTAGCATTTTTGCTAAACCTAGCATTGGACCGTTTGCTCCCACTCATGATTATTGATCTTGATTTGGGAGTTGTGTATCCTTTTTGGGATACTTTGAGTCAGTTTTTCTTTTCTTCTTTATTTATATTGAGTCTTTTTGTGTGCTTTCATATCATGCATAATCATCAATTACATTTTGAGTTTGCTTCTGTTGTATGATTAATCTGCTTTACTTTCTCTAGCTAGTATATATTTTTGATTACTTGTCGATGATCATGTTCTGTTTCAGTTCACATGATATATCTGATATCTGTCATATGCATGGCTTTTATGTTTTAAAATTGAAAAATGATCACCATTGCTTCTGGTAACTAGCATGTGTAGGCCGAATGCTTTCGCTATCTTTTACATGCCTTGTAGCTAGATCCCTACTTAGATGCAGATATGCAACTTGGACATCTATATGCTTTAAATATGAAAAATGTGTTATAAAAATGAAAAAAATAAAAAATTCAGAAAATTGAAAAATTTATGCATTTTTATGATTATTAGAAAAGATCTAGGTGGGTTTGCTTTGTCGCATTACATTGTTCTGGACTGCTTACCATAGCACTTTGGTATGAACTAGGACGGTGTAATGTATGCCAAGACCAATGTCTTAAGCTTCTGATGGTCCAGTTCTGGCCTAGGCTTGACTTGGTCGGTTAGCATAAGGTTTGACATGCAAATAACCCCTGGCAGAAATGAAAAATAAAAAGAAAAAGTCTGAAAAATTTAAAAAGATGACAAGTTTGTTGAAGCACTTTGATTTGGACAATGCTTATCTTGGTAGATATCAGTTAGCTTTTGCATCTCATGCTTTACTCTGCTTGTCAACTAGAAAATGTGGTGATGCTTTTGTTTGCGAAAATCAAAAATGTGTGCTAATGACTCTCTTTAGATATCATTTGTTGAACTGATCATGTCATGTATCTTAGATAGTATATCTTTTGCTATACCTGTTAGACGTTGTAAGTGCAGTTAATCATATCTTAGAAGCATGATTATCACACTCCACCTGCACTCCATCTGCATTCATGGCATATTTTGAGGGGGAGATGCATTTCAGGGGGAGTTTGTGTTTATGTCTCTTTAGAGTGCATTTAGTCTCCCTTGATGAGACCAATTGTCAACAAGGGGGAGAAATTTTGGATATATTTTTGGCTTTCTCTGGGATTTATTTCAGGGGGAGTTTATTCTTGTTGGTAATTCTGAGATTTGCACTTGTTTTTGAGGCTTTATTTTTTGGTTAACCATAATGACTATTTTTCTTGCTTCTGTTTGGCTTTTGGTCATTAGGGTTAAACTTTTATTTTATTTCTTATATTTTTTTGTCTTTGTTTTCTTGTTTCCACATGTTTTGCAGGTTCTGAAGAGAAGCTGAAGAGGGTGTTCACAATGCACTCATCAAAGGGGAGATTGAGAAACCATGTTGAAGAATATGGTTTTGATATTCGAGATGTTATGAGTGATTATCAATGGAAGTCAAAGGAAGGGAGAGATAAGACTTGCCGAGTCTGAGGCGCATGTGACTCAGGTACACGGGCAGTGAGCGACGGCTGGGCAGAGGAGCCGCGGAGTCGGGCTGGCCCAATCTGGGTACATGGCTAGGAGCGGCAGATGATCCACTGGTCTATTGACTAGTTCTGACTCAGGTATACGGATGGCGAGCGATTGCCGGTCTGAGGAAGCTGCGGGGTCGGGTCGGTCCTATCCGGGTACCCGGTGCGAAGACGGTGGACGCTTTGTCAGTTTCGGCGCAAAACTGACAACCTATGATTATTTTGTTTTTTAGGGTATTAATATTTAGTTTTTAAGTTTAGAATATTTTTAGTTGAGTCAGGTGATTTTTCTAAGAATATTTTAGTAATTTTCGGAATTTATTTTAGAGTAAGTATTAATTTACCCTAGGGGTAAATTAGTCTTTTCATGTATTAGGAGTCGCCTATAAATAGGCCCCTATCCCCCTGGGGATAGATGACTGTTTTCTAATAGATCAATCTACTACAGTCCAATTGCTCTGTTTTTCCCCTCTCCCACTGAAACATTTTCGCTTTCTTCGCCGGCGATTCGACCTGCCGCAAGCGACGTGCAGCGGCACCTGCGACCAGGCGACACGTCCTACGCGCTGCAGTCTTCAGCAGAGATTTTCCGTGACGCGCTGCACAGCAGGAAAATTTTTCCCTTCTTCCGCGTTTCTCCACGGCTGGCTTTCTCTAGCGATGTGAGCAAAAAAAAATTACAGCGCGCGGTTTCCAAGAAAAAAAGGGGCAATGCTGCTGGTTTTCTTTTCCTTGCATCCAGGCGTTGCTTCCGGCGGCGGCATCTCCAAGAAAAATAGTTGACACGACGAGGATCTCCACGACCCCCATGCAGGTAAGTTTCTAATCTCCTATTTTTTAGTAGATCATTTTTAGAGATAATCATCTATTAATTAATTAGTGAAAATTTGTTTAGAAATTTCGTGTTAGTTTATTCTGCCAAATTATTTTTAGTAATCGCATATTTTTATTTATATCTGTTTAATCTGCTTATATAAAAAGTAAAGAAAAGTTTATTAGTCGCAGTAGTATTTTTTTAATTCTAGTCTTTATCTGAAATATTTTTAGGTTATTTCTGAATTAATTTTCGTATGATCCATATTTTATTCAGTTAATTAGTATTTTATTTTTAGACTGCAATCTGAACATTTTATTAAGATATTTAGTGTTTTTATTTATTACGTCAGTAAATATTTCTAGTACTCATTTTTGTATTTTAATTAGGACACCGATTATTTTTAGGCTAGACAACTATAGTACCAGTAATTAAATTTACTAATATTGTTTGTCCGGTTAAATTGGTTAGGTGGTGGGTTTTTGATATAGTTTAGCAAGAAATTTTTAGGCGCCCATTCACCCCCTCTGGTCGCTACTTTCGGTCCTACACTCGTTAGTAATGGTCATTAGTGACAGGCAGTAGTTGTTGCCCGTCACTAATGAGTAGTATTTCTAGAATTCAAGTTATGGCACAGCAGACTGCACATATATTACATACCTAAATCAGTAGTTTTCTATATTTCAAGTTATGACACAAATTGCAAATATATATTACATACCAAAATCAGTGCAAATTGTACAAATCACCCACATATCTCAGTATTTTAACACATGGACAACACTTGCATATGTAGATATACAATTTAAACTTTACACTTTTCAACACATGTACATCTCTACTTTCTCACTTTCTTAATGTACAATCCTTCAGGATGGTCGGAGCACATGTATGAAGTTTGCTCATCTGGTTTAACTTGTGGCTTAATTGAGGCGGAGAAAGGCGGTATCTCATCAAACTGATTGTACTCATCCTCATCAACCACATTTTCAACACTTGGGCAACTTGTTTAGGGAGCACGAAAGGTTCATCTTTATAGTCGACCTGAGTTAAATTTACACTTGTTAATCTGTACTTGTCGACCGTAATGCCTTTTGCACCATTGACACAACGACATCGAAATAGAGGTACCTTGAACCCTAGGTAGTCAAGTTCCCAAATCTCCTCTCTGTGACCATAATATGTGCTCTTTACATCGTTGTTGTGGTAGGCATCAATAAGAACACCACTATTCTGGTTTGTGCTCTTGCTATATTGATCAAATGTGTAGAATGTATAACCATTTATATGATAACCTCTATATGTTGTAACAATGTGTATAGGTCCTATTGCTAGTTGCTTGGTCGATTCACTCACTAGGGTTTTCGATCGTGCGATCCGATCCCGAAACCAGGTATTGAACCTTTTCATGTGTTGTTTTGTGATCCAAGCTTCGGTACAAGATGGGTTCTCTGCACAAAGCATGTGCTTGTGCTCAAAGATGTATGATGAGACTTCACTCAATTGTTGCAACATGAGGAAATGAGCTTTGTCATATGCCTTTCGATCCAGAGTAATTATTTGCTTGCCTAATCCCTTGACCTGCTAGTCTACCCTCATGGCGAGAGTGAGGCACACCAATTGGGTTATTTGGGTCTGTGTACTTGACACACAATCTACTACCACCTCACTAGAGTAACCTTGTGTGATTTAACCCTCGGGTGAAGAACGATTCCTGACATATTTCTTTAGAACACCCATGTATTTTTCATACGGGTACATCTGATGTAAGAAAACATGTTCAAGAAATAATATTTATTTTATGAGATGTGAGGTCAGATGTACCATAATTTCGAAGAATGATGGAGGAAAGTACATCTCAAGAAGAGAGAGAGTCAAGTATTGTTTTTCTCTAGTTCTTCTAGCATTGTTGGGTCGAGTATTTTCTGTCCATTTGCATTGAAGAAAAAACACACACTCATTATTGCCTCTCTTACCCCCACCGGTAACACATTTCTTATTCCGACATCAATCATTTGAGTCAGCATCACATGACAATCGTGAGTCTTCATTCCACCAACCATCTTAAGGTCCTTCATGTTGACAAGTTTGCTGATATTCGATGAGTAACCTGATGGAACTTTAATGCAATGCAAAAATTCACAAAACTCCTTCCTCTCCTTCCTAAAAAGGTTGATGCAAGATCGAGGCAATAACTTTCCTCTATCTATTTGTTGTGAATGTAGCTCTGATCGTAAACCCATATCCTCAAGATATTCTCTAGCATTCTCGTGATCTTTTGTTTTGTTTGGAATATTTAGCATTGTTCCAAGGAGACTATCACACACGTTTTTCTCCACATGCATTGTATCGATGGAATGGCTAACATCGAGATATTTCCAATATTCAAGCTCCCACAAAATTGATTGCTTGTTCCACATTCAATCACAACTTGTGGAAGACCATTTTCGCTTATCGAGAATAACATTTATGTCCTTTACCTGGTCATATACCTCTGTGCCTTTGAAATGCCTAGGAGGTCCTTCTTTCTCTATATAGCCAGTAAACTATAGCTTCATTCTTTTTTATGGATGTTTCATTGGAAGAAAACATCGATGTCGCATGTACACTGTTTTCTTAGAATGGTTCAACCATGTGCTTGATGTTTCCTCCAAGCACGGTGGGCACGATTCACCTTTTCTTTTTCTTTGACCAGATAAGTTACGATGAGCAGGCAAATCATTTATTGTTACAAACAACATGGCATGTAGTTGGAAGTACTCTCGGATGTACTCGTCCCAAACCTCAACATCTACATGCCAGAGAATTTTCAGATTATCCACCAAGGGTCTGAGGTACACGTCAATGTTATTGTCGAGTTGTTTAGGACCAGAGATCAAGATCGACAACATGATATATTTATGCTTCTTACAAAGCCAAGGGGGAAGGTTATATATAGACAATAACACTGGCCACATGTTGTGCACACTGCTCATGTTACCAAAAGGGTTCATGCTATCGGTACTCATGGAAAATCTAATATTCATGCAATCATTAGCAAACCTTAGAAATGTGGCGTTAATTGTTCTCCATTGAGTAGAATTTGTTGGGTGTCATATTATCGAGTCATTCTTACGACCCTCTTTGTGAAACCTCAATCATTTTGACTCGTTGGCATTTGCAAACATGCGCTTTAGACGAGGGATTATAGGGAAATACCATATCACCTTCCTCGAAACTTTCATTCTATTACACCTGTTGGGGGAAATTACTCCATTTTCAGGACTTAAGGGTTAATACTTCAAGGGCTAAGAAAGGCTCTGAAGCTGGCGAGCCTTCGTTCAGAGGTAGAGGCGTCAAGCCGAAGGGTGCAGCGATACGAGGCCTCGGTGAACCCTCCGAATGAGAGATAAAGGTCCCGAAGCTGAAGGACAAGATTGACGAGATGTTTGGCCTATCCATCTGCCTTGTAGTATTTTACCTTTTATAACCTTGTTCCTGACACCAAATAGGTTCCACTATGTCGGTTGTAATCTAGGGGCAATTAGGTCCTTTCCTTATGCATTTTTACCTATAAATACCCCCCTCTATACCCTGTAAAGAGGCTCTCCCCGGTACAAGTTATTCAATACACACGTTCGGACTACTTGAGCTTTTATCCTACTCGGAGGTTCGAGTCAGTCCTAAATCACAAACTCGTTGTTTGTTTGTTCTTGATCTCAGAGAACCTGTTGGTGTAACTTTTGCGCCACACAGTTGGTGCCGTCCGTGGGGACACAGTTCTAGAAGCTTGTTCTCTGCTGCTGACTTCACTTCGAAGACTACTTACGGAGGGAGCCTCGGAGTCTCAGGATTCCGCACACCCTTCAGTTAAGGGCTTCTCAGTGCAGCCCAAAGGCCTTCACTCGACTTCCCGAGTCGTTCAAAGTCCTCCGTCTCCAAGACCTCTTCGTGGCTAGCTATGCCTCCGAAGCGGAGTCAAACTTCGGGTCCTCTCCGAAGGTCCCCTCGAACCACAGGAGCCGGACCCTCAACTACTCCGGTGATTCCCACCGAGGCCGCTGGGCGTCGAGTACCCAGGGGTCCTCGAGCTCCTCCTACGGTGCTTCAGACTGATTACATCAGCTCCCAAGACCCGGAGCTACCTTCAGAAGAAGACGAAGGCCTTCCTGGAACCGAGGCTACTCAATTAGCCAGGCTTCAGGAGGAGGTAGCTAGGTGGAGGCAGGAGGCTGTCGGTCGCCTCCGCACTCAAGCCTCCACCGAGACTCCCGAAGGGCCTCAAGACGGTGGTGCTCACAACCCCCCAGAAGTTGTCCAAGTCCCGGAGGAAGCCGAAAACGCATCTTTCGATGAGGAGTCCCCATTGCACCCGGACTTGCAAAGAGTCCCCTTTGATCTCAGGTTCAAAGCATCGAAGTTACACAAGTACTCCGAGGGGTCGGACCCCGAAGAGTTTGCCCGCTCATATGCCCTGGCAATAGAAGCAAGCGGGGGGGTGCGAAGCACTATGGAAAAATGCTTCCCCTCGCTCTTGAAGGCGTGGCGCTCTGATGGTTCTGGTCTCTGAAGCCAGGATCAATCAGCTCTTGGGAGCAGCTAAAGAAGAAATTTGTGAGCAACTTCCAAGGCACCTTCGTGGCCCCAATGTCCACAGTAAGTTTGTTCCAGGTGAAATAGCGGACGGGAGAAACACTCCGGGAGTACTTCACGCGCTTCGCCCACACCAAGTCACAGATCAAGGGCCTGTCTACCTCTTCGGTAGTTGATGCCGCCCGCGAAGGAGTGCTGAACCCCGACCTCCTCAGCAAACTCCATCGGAAGCCAGTGACGTCTGTGGCGCAGCTGATGGCATACTTCGAACAGTATGCCAAGGCGGAAGAAGGCTGTCTTCGACATGCTGAAGCACCATCGTCCACCCTCCAGGAAGTCAAGAAGGAGCCCGAATCCTCCGCTCCCCTACAGCCTCCTCAAGACAACCGCTTCAACGGGCACAAGCGGGGAAAGAAGCATTTTCGTTCGGAGGTACTAAACATTGTGCCTTCTGCTCCAAGGGCACCTGCCAATTTCCAGCAGGCGAAGAATTTCAAGGCCGGGGCGCCAAAGCCTCAAGAAAGGATACTTGGCAGGCGTTAGAGTTTTTTCTTTTGCGTGCATGGTGACAATAGGAGCCATGACACGAAGGATTGCAAGGCAGTGTTGGCCCTTCGGGGCGACTACCTTGAGCGAAGTACCGGGCGGGGTGCTTCGGACCAAGCCCCACCATCAATACGGTCGGAGCCTGTGCAAACTGTGCCCCGAGCCGGTGCCCTTGAAGCCCCCATGCGGTTACCGGTGGCCAATATTATGCCACCACCAAAGCAGGAAGACCCGCAAGACCGCGGCAAGCGAGTGGTCCTGCCCATCTCTGGAGGGGGGACCCTCGGGGGCATGTCCAAAAGGCAGCGGTGCGAGTACGTCCGAGAGGTCGGGCACATTGGGACCTCTAGTTCCGCCGAAGCAATGCCAGAGTGGTCCCATGTTCCCATCTCGTTTACCGCCAGTGATGCCGCGGGGGTGAAGTTCCCCCACGCTGACCCCTTGGTCTTTTCTGCTGATATAGGAGGAGTGGAGGTCCGAAGGATCCTAGTAGATGGCGGGAGCTCCGCAGACATACTCTTCGTCCAGGCCTTCGATCAGATGTGCATACCTCGGAAGCATCTACTTCCAGCAACCCGGCCACTCCAAGGGTTCTCAGGACCGCCTCTCAATGCCCTCGGCCAGATAGGCCTCGAGGTTGCCTTCAGAGAGGGGCCTTTGGCCCGGGTAGAAGAGGTGATCTTTGACGTGGTCGATGCCCCATATGCTTACAATGCAATCTTCGGCCGAAGGATGCTGAACCAGTTCGGCGCCATAGCGCATCATAATTACCTTTGTCTCAAAATGCCCACGCAAGGTGGAGTGCTTACCATTTCAGGAGACCAAGCTGTAGCCCGGAGGACGGAGTATGGCCATGGGCAGCCATTGGATCCCCGGCAAGTGCTCAACGTGGCGAAAAGCATCGAAGAAGTGCCGGAGGCCTCGAACCTTCGGGGTTCGAAGGGGCCCTCTCTCAAGCCAAGCCCGGAGGGTGATGTTGAGACAAGAATGATTTCGAAAGATGGCAAAGAGTACCCAGTACAGTTCGGCAAAGGGCTATCCCCGGAAATAGCTGCCTTGTTAGAAGAAGTCGTCAAGAAAAATCTGGACGTCTTTGCTTGGACTGATGAAGACATCACCAGGGTCGATCGAAGCATCATCGAGCATAGTCTGCTCGTCAACCTGAAGGCCAGGCCAGTGCACTAGGGGCTCCGCAAGCTGTCAGCAGAAAGAGCAAGCCTCGCTAAAGCCGAAGTAGAAAAATTGTTAAGAGCTAGCATCATCAGGGAGGTAGCCCATACCGAGTGGTTGGCTAACCCTGTTTTTGTAAGGAAGAAGGACTCGAACAAGTGGCACATGTGTATTGACTTTACTTCATTAAATAAAGCATGCCCGCGAGACCCCTACCAAATGCCCCGAATAGATCAGCTGGTAGATTCCACAGCCGGCTCCGAGTTGCTAAGTTTCCTTGACGCTTATTCCGGATATCATCAAGTATGGCTGAAACGCGAAGACGAAGCCAAGACAAGCTTTATAACTCCTTCCGGAGTAATTTGTTATGTAAGGATGCCTTTTGGTTTGTGGAATGTCGGAGCCACCTTTTCACGATTAATAGCTAAAGCTCTAGGTCATCAGATAGGCCGGAATGTTGAGGCCTATATGGATGATATTGTAATAAAAAGTGCTCAAAAGCACCAGCATAACTTAGACCTAGCTGAAACATTTGAGAGCCTCCGAGCATGTGGAGTACGCCTCAACCCGGAAAAATGTATATTCGGGGCACAAGCAGGAAAGCTACTAGGATACTTAATTTCGAGCAGGGGAATCGAAGCTAGCCCAACACAGATAAGCGCACTACAAAGGATGGCTCCACCAGAGAATTTGAAGCAAGTGCAGAAGCTAGCAGGAAGGCTCGTAGCACTTAGCAGGTTCCTGGCCAGGTCAGTAGAGCGGAGCCTCCCAATTTTCAAAGCATTAAAGGGGTCCGAAAGATTTAGTTGGACACCGGAGTGTCAGAAGAGCTTCGATGATATAAAAGCATACCTCAGAAGATTATCAACTTTGACCGTTCCCCTCCCAGAAGAAACACTGCTCCTATATCTTGCAGCAACAGGTTCAGCAGTAAGTGTAGTATTGGTCCGGGAAGTTGAGCTTAAAGGAAAGCTGGTGCATAACCCAGTTTACTTTGTGTCGGAGGCATTGTCCGGAGCTAAAGTCAGATACTCCGAGCTCGAGAAGTTTGCTTATGCCCTAGTAATGGCCTCACGCAAGCTAAGGCATTATTTCTTGGCGCATAACCTGCTCGTCCCTACATCGTATCCTCTTGGAGACATGCTCCGAAACAAAGATTCTACGGGCAGGATTGGAAAGTGGGCTGTTGAGCTAGCCCCGTTCGGAATCTCCTTCACAACAAGAACAACCATTAAATCCCAAATCATAGCCGATTTCATAGCAGAGTGGACTCCATCCGCTATTTGGGGCCCGGAAGAACCCTCCGAAGGTTTGTGGACTATATTTTCAGACGGAGCATATCAAGCATCCGGTGCCGGAGCAGGGGCCGTCATCATATCACCATCAGGGGAGAAAGCCATGTATTCTGCGAGGCTCAACTTCGGAACCACTAATAACATCGCCGAGTACGAAGGAATCCTGCTAGGCCTCCGAAAGGCTAAAGCGCTCGGAGCCGCAAGGATAATGATTAAGACAGATTCCCAAGTCGTCGCAGGGCATGTTGATAAAAGCTTTTAAGCAAAAAATCCACATCTAGCACAATACCTTGAAGAAATTCGCAAGACCGAAGCAGCATTTAGAGGATTTACAGTTCGGAGTATCCCTCGTGCAGAGAATCAACTCGCAGATATTCTTGAAAAGGCCACAGCAGGGGCAGTGGACCTTCCGGAGGGTGCTTTCTACGAAGAACTAGCACAACCAGCAGCTGTTCAGTTACCCTTTTCGGAAGTACTGTGCATTCCGATTGCAGATTGGCAGGCTCCGATTATGAACATGTTGCAAAGTAGCATAGACCCTCTCGAAGGTCCAGAAGCCCGAAGGATGCAGGCAAGAGCTCGAAATTATAAGCTTATCGACGGAGTATTATACAAAGCTGGAGTGTGTTCACCTCTACTTCGATGCATCTCCTAGCCCGAAGGTCAAGACATACTTTGAGACATCCACGAAGGCTTGTGCGGAAGTCATTTAGCCCCCCGTGCACTAGCTGGCAAGACGCTTCGGCAAGGGTTTTATTGGCCAACTATAGTAAGAGATGCGGAGGACCTGGTTCGAACATGCCAAGGCTGCCAATGGATGGGCAGGCGAAGCCATCGCCCGCCAGCCCAGCTTCAAGTTATTGCCCCAGTATGGCCAATGGCTAGATGGGGCATGGACCTCATTGGCCCTTTCCCAATGGCAAAAGGTGGCTTGAAGTTTGCGGTAGTAGCAATCGAGTATTTCACAAAGTGGGTTGAAGCGGAGCCATTGACAGCTATCACCTCGAGGAATGTGCAAAACATTTTCTGGCAGAACATTATATGCAGGTTCGGAGTGCCAAGGGAGTTGACGGTGGATAATGGAACCCAATTCGAAGCTGACACCTTCCAAGCATTTTGTGAAGATTTGGGCATTAAGTTATGCTTCGCTGCGGTGCGCCATCCACAATCCAACGGAGTCGTTGAGCGAGCCAACGGGAACATCCTCTCCGGGCTTAATCGCCGAATCGTTGGCTTGGCTAAGGGGCTGTGGGTCGAAGATCTCCCTAAAATCTTGTGGTCCATTCGAACCACTCAAACCAGGTCCACAGGTTTTACCCCATTTAGATTACTATTCGGAGATGAGGCCATGACTCCGACGGAGCTCAAAGGTGGATCCCTTCGAGTAGTTCAACCTGGAGACGAAGTTGACAGGAACACTTCGCTGGATTTGTCAGAAGAAACAGGCTTCGAGCTGTCGCCAATCTGACTAAGTACCAGGACCACACAAAGACATGGTATGACCCGAAGATAAAACTAAATGAGCTAAAACCTGGTCATCTAGCGTTGCGAAGTGTAATAGCTCCGGGGAAGCTAGGAAGCAAATGGGAAGGACCATATGTTATCTTACGCTCAGGGCGCCCCGGGTCATTTAAATTAGCTAATTTAGAAGGGGAAGAGTTGAAGCATGCATGGCATGCAGAGCACCTTAAGCGTTATTACGCTTAGGGGCTCCTTGTAAGCGCTTGTAAAATTTTCCTTTCTATGAATAAAGATAAGGGTCGAATTTGTTTTCTCTTCGAATATACCTTACTCCTGATGGACGCGTCGGGAGGACGGAGATGCTTGCAGAGTCAAGCATTTTTCCCAAGACCCAGGCGGCTGCCTGCGAACCATCGGTTCAGAGGCTCCACAGCCACCCTACGGATTCTAGGCTCCGGCTTGTTAGGATCCGTAGAAGAGTCTAAGGACTTTAAAAAGAAACAGACTTTCGGCCTCCGGGTACGAAGTGTCTGCAAAAGAGCCGAAGGTGGCCACCCTACGGATTCTAGGCTCCGGCTTGTTAGGATCCGTAGAAGAGTCTAAGGACTTTAAAAAGAAACAGACTTTCGGCCTCCGGGTACGAAGTGTCTGCAAAAGAGCCGAAGGTGGCCACCCTACGGATTCTAGGCTCCGGCTTGTTAGGATCCGTAGAAGAGTATAAGGACTTTAAAAAGAAACAGACTTTCGGCCTTCGGGTACGAAGTGTCTGCAAAAGAGCCGAAGGTGGCCACCCTACGGATTCCAGGCTCCGGCTTGTTAGGATCCGTAGAAGAGTCTAAGGACTTTAAAAAGAAACAGACTTTCGGCCTCCGGGTACGAAGTGTCTGCAAAAGAGCCGAAGGTGGCCCCCCTACGGATTCTAGGCTCTGGCTTTTAGGATTCGTAAAAGATTCTAAGGACTTTAAAAGAAACAGACTTTCGGCCTCCGGGTACGAGTGTCTGCAAAAGAGCGAAGGTGGCCACCTACGGATTCTAGGCTCCGGCTTGTTAGGAATCCGTAGAAGAGTCTAAGGACTTTAAAATGATAGGTGTAATTCGAGAAGCGTCGGTTGTTCGGAGCGATCATTGTGCCTGGCAAACCTTTCTACAGTAAGGATCCACCCCCACAAGGGGGGTTGGAGGATAGGAACCACACGACATACTTGAATTTCACATTAATCATGCTAACTTTACACTCAAGAAAAGTTTGGTCCAAGCCTAGAA
>JAAALK010000287.1:66468260-66668509 GCA_019279435.1 Zizania palustris | reverse complement strand
AACAGACTTTCGGCCTCCGGGTACGAAGTGTCTGCAAAAGAGCCGAAGGTGGCCACCCTACGGATTCTAGGCTCCGGCTTGTTAGGATCCGTAGAAGAGTCTAAGGACTTTAAAAATGATAGGTGTAATTCGAAGCGTCCGGTTGTTCGGAGCATCATTGTGCCTGGCAAACCCTTTTCTACAGTAAAGGATCCACCACCCACAAGGGGGGTGGAGGATAGGAACCACACGACATACTTGAATTTCACATTAAATCATTATACTTTACATCAAGAAAAGTTTTGGTCCAAGCCTAGAAAAAATCGACATCTAGAGCTACCTCTCCGGCTACTCTGCCCTTCGGAGCTCGAAGCTGTTGGCTTGGCCCTCTTTGTTCGAACGCTTCTCTTCTTCTTGGAGGCTCGTAGTTTCTTTTGCTCTTCTTGAAGCTCCGCCCACGTCAAGAGCCTTTCGGAGTTAGCCTCCGTAGGGTCTTCGGCCCGGTACTCTGAGTCGGACCAGTCCGTAGGTTCGAAAGACGAAGATACCTTCTCCTTCTCTTCCTCTTTAATAAAAGCTAAGACATCTTGGCAAACTTCAAAGGTTATCTCCCCTCCATCTCCACGAGGAATAGAGAAGCGAGAGCGGCGGTAAGGCCTTAAGCCTTCAAGGTTTGCCCACTCCTTTCGGAGCTCGTGAGTAATTTCCAATAATTCGAGGTCAGGGCTCGAAGGGCATGACAAAACCTAAAAAAAGAACAGAACACCCAAGACAAGTTTCTCGTTTATAGCTTTTCCATTAATAAAAAGGGCTTTACAAGACTTCGCATACATAATAACCCTAAAAAGCTAGACCTGCGGATCAGTTGGCGGAGCAGGAATGACAGGGGCTGGCGAGGCAGGAAGTGGTGGCCTTGTTTGCGCCTGCTTCTGCCGGCGAGCTTCGTCAATCCAAGCCTTGGCCGTTGCCTTGTGGTCCGTCTTCCAAATTGATCGGAAGGCTTCCCAGGCCAAGGCCACATCCGAGGATGGGTGCAGCAAGTCGTCGGAGGCAAAGCTGCCAGGGCTCGAACCTCCGACTAAGCCGAGGGGGACCTGAAGGGACGCGAGGTGGCTAAGAACCCCGATGCTAGCGCACTGCCCGGAGATTTCTCCATACCGAACGCCGGAGTTCATCATCAACGACGAAGCCACCTGGATCCTTCTCAGCTTCCGATCGAGGGGTTCGTGGATCGCAGCAGAAGACGAGGGGCACATAGTACCGAAGTACTCCAAGGTACCCTGAAGGGCTTCCAAGGTATGGTCCGCCATACTAGCGTTCCTCTTCTTGGCCGCTTCTAGCCCTGCAGCAGTTGTAGATACCTCGGCCAACTAGAGTATTAAGGAGCTATTTTGGGCCATGGCCTGGTTAAGAGCTCCTTGGAGCTCCACCAATTGAGCGCTCGAAGCAGCCTCTTCTCGACGGAGCCTTTCGACCTCCGCCCGAAGAACAACGCGCTCAGCTTCGACCTCTCGGGCTGAGGAGCGGAGCGCGTCGTTGTCTTGTCTCACCGTCCGAAGAGCTTCGTCGGCCGCTGCCCTAGCCCTCCATTCCACCAGGGCTTCCTCCTCCAACCTGATGGATCTCTCGTTGGAGTTGTTAAGAGTGGTCTGGAGGGTAGTAACCTTCCTTTTGAGGCGGTTGATCTCAACCACATTGGAAGTTGCTGCCGCTCGAGCAAGAACAAATTGCTGCAAAAGAACAAGTAAGTACCGAAGTATTTATGTTCACTAATTCGAAGTAGCTATGGTGTTTTTCATACCTGAAGGGCAGCCCTTTCGAGGGCTGTGTTGAGCGTCGGAGCCACTGCCTTGCTCAAAACGGAGACCAAGTCCGAGTTGGCGATATCCTGGCTCTTCTCTGCCAGGGGCTCCATGAGCCTTCGGAGGCCTTTCCGTTGCTCCAAGAACGGAGCCAGCAGAGGCAGCCAAGACAGGGCTTGGCGGTCGTCTGCCACGGCCTCATCCTCCGAGGCCAGGAAGAAGGCCGAGGCTAGATAAGCTCTTGCCCCTCCCCGGCACGAAGGCAGACGCGGCAGGCGAAGCCGGAGTATCCCGGTCACCAGCGGCTACCCCTCCGGCCAGAGACACGGCAACAGAGGCAACCTCAACTGCCGGAGCCGACACCGCAGGGTCAACCTCCGTCGCCAAATTCACTCCAATGGGTACATTCTCCGCTGCCAAGCAGGGAGCATCCGAGGAAGCAGGGGGGTCCGCCCGGGCCACGACCCCCGAAGGCGAAGGGGCTTCAGGAGCTACCAGGGCATCGACACCCGTAGAGGTACCTGCTTGGTCAACAAAATTAATAAGCATATTTACAAGGAAAAAGTTGCAGGTACTAGCCAGGGCAGGAGCTTCGAGGAGTACCTTCGGGGGCCTCGTGAGGCAGGATCGCCGGATCCTCCAGGACTTCGTACTCCTGAAAGATGTCAGCGAAGTCATCTATGGAAGCACTCTCCTCCGCATTTCCCACCGGAACCACGACTTCTGCCGTAACCACCCCCGGTGTGGGTGAGTTGGGAGTCTCGGAGCCTGATTCTACGTGTACAACAACGAGCGCAGGAAGAACCGGCGGGACTTCTGCTTCCTCCCCAACAGAAGCTCCAGGGGGGACCTCCCCTAGGTCTTCGTCATCAGCCAGGAGGTAGTTCTCAAATTCCGCCGCAGTTTGGGCGTCCGAGTCCTCCAGCTCCTCGGAGGCCGAGCTCCGAGCGTCCGACGGTGAGGCTGACAAAGTTGGAGCCAGCTGCGGAGGGAGCTTCGCGGTTTTCTTCTTCTTGGATGGCTGCTTGCCGGCTTTCTTGGATGCCTCAGCAGCGACCTTCTGTTTTCGGACAGCAGCTCTGGTCGAGTTGAAATCGGGAAGAAGAGGGGGCTCCGCGCCGAGAGCTTCCCACACTCTATTGGAACGCTCCCAGCTTCCCACTAGCTCTAGCCTCCGTTGCTTTTCAGCCGCCGAAGGGGCTCCGAGAACTCGTTCGGCGGCCCGGGTTATGTCGTCCGGAGCCAACGCCAAAGGAGCCGCTGAAAGAGAAAGGTATGGTGTCATAAGTATAATTGTTTCCTTCGTCTAATACAACATTGCAGGGAGTGAAGCCTTACCTAGGGTTCGAGGACCTCCCTCCGAGGCCTCTTGAAACACGATCGGCCAATTAGCTCCGAGGGGAGGGATCCGAAGGGCGATAAACTCTTCGGCTAGATCCCGCATACTCATGCGGTGAGCCACCGAAGTGAGCAACCCTAGCCTCGTCGAGAGCAGGCTAGGGTTCGGGGAGATCTCCGCCTCCTTCCCGAACCAAATCTCCTGGAGAGGACCTGCGAGGGGGGAGTTCTCTCCGACTTCAGCGTAAAACCACCGAAGTATCCAATTGGTGTACCATCTGTCATTAATGGCCTTTGCAGGAAAATGAAGGGCGTGCTCCCTCCGCAGTTGGAAATTGACGCTACCGAAAGCTATGGTCACCTTAGAATCCCCGGGCCCGTCCTGTGGCTTCGGCTGGCATATGGCCTCGTGGGTCGCAGCGAAGACTTCGGAGCGCCCCTCGCATCCTTCCGCCCGGAGCGCCCATTCGAAGATGGCTAGGCATGCGATGGCGTTGGGAGACAGCTGGGGTAAGGTTATGTGGAACAGGTCTAGCACCTCCGCGAAGAAGTCTACGGTGGGAAGCCCCAGGCCTACTTCGAAAAACGCTTCGAAGACCACCACCTCTCCGCTTTGTGGCCTTGGAGTTGATTCCGGTCCAGGGACCCGAGTCCTCAATCCAGCGCCTAGCTTCCCGTCCACGGCCTCTTCGATGGACTCGGCGGTGCTCACGGATTGACCAATGAGGAAGCTTTGGGCGATTTTCTTCTTGGAAGGCGGACGGAGCTCCCGAGGATTCTTGGGCCAAGCGCTGCCCGAGGTCCCCGCCATTGCCGCTGCCGCCGAGGCAGCCCACGCCTGCCTCTGCGCAAGAGTGCTGGCTGCCGCTAGAGCGGTGTGGCTAGTTCTTGCCATTCCCTCGGATGCTCAAGAGATTGGAGGATTGGGGAAAGTAAATCGCGAGTACTGGAAGCGGTAAAAAGCCTCGGTTAATCCTTGTCTTTCCCTTTTATAACCGCTCGTCGTGTGCTACTCTTCGATTGCTTTCACTCTGCAGGATCGGCTTCTGTCACTGGCAAATGGGTCCAGTAAATGGAATGTTGAGCAACCGCCGTAAAAATCGACCATTACCTTTTACAGTGTGTAACGGTTACTTGTGCCGTAACGGCTATAATCGAACGGTTCTTCACGGCGCTTGTGCTCCAAAACGGTTCTCTTCCCAGTACGTGTTCCCATCGTGTAAGGAACACGAAGGGGGAGGTTTGAACGCTTTGGATTCGAAGTCCTCTGTGAGTTATAACATGTTCGAATCTCCTTTAAGTCTTAAAAAATAGAAATGTTCCTTCCGTATACTGCCTTCTTTCTAAACAGGTTAACTACAGAGAGGCGTATTCGAGGGGCTACTGTTGGGGGAAATTACTCCATTTTCAGGACTTAAGGGTTAATACTTCAAGGGCTAAGAAAGGCTCCGAAGCTGGCGAGCCTTCGTTCGGAGGTAGAGGCGTCAAGCCGAAGGGTGCAGCGATACGAGGCCTCGATGAACCCTCCGAATGAGAGATAAAGGTCCCGAAGCTAAAGGACAAGATTGACGAGATGTTTGGCCTATCCATCTTGATGGGGGATTGGTCCCGATCTTCCGCTAGGTAAGGGATAAACTTGGGTTGGTGGAGAATCTCGACGTTGGCGATCCAAGGCTCCGGTCCGGCGGATCAAAACCTTGCAATCGTTACACCACTGTCTCCGTTGGTTATCAACCACGCAGAACGCGATTGACCTCGCCACGAAGGCTAATTCCTGCAAGCGAACCCAAGAACACAAGCAAGAACAGGAAGGATACAAATCGAATGCCAAATCACAGACAAACGAAGATAAGTTGAGGTTTCACAAACGCCAATGCGGCAGCCAATCGGTCCGGCGCAAGAGGCGGGATCTAAACACAACAGTGTAGATGCAACAAAGCAAAACCTAACCCTAGAGTTGGCTGGCGTGAGAATATATAGGGCGGCGGCCTGTGGAAGGGGAACAGACTTGGGCTGTGGGCTAGAAGACGTACAGACTCAAATTATGGCCAACACGGCCCAGTTCTCTCACGCAGTACTATTTTAAATACACAGGACGACTCGATACTCCAAATGAGGTGAAACCAACGGAAAACGATCCGTCTTCTCCTCAGCTTTCCAAAAAGTCAAAGAACGCGCCAATCGGACTTCGTATGAGGAAGTTATGCCCATTTTGGTGCAGGGTGGTTGATGTAGTCCGAACCAGCGAAATCTTGACTTCAAAACATCCGTGCGGCTCCGTCTTCAAGTTCAACTCTTCTATTCCATCTCCCATGTTCCTAAGCAACAAAATATCTCTAGTATTCAGTAGCATCCCATCCAAACAAATATTGAAATAGTTGCTAAGGAAAGAATTAACCTCATAGTTCAAGCGACGGGCACGGGCGCGTGTGATTGGTCCTTGTAGTATTGTAGGTGGAGGCTCCATGTGTGTATCATGTGAAGTGATGTCCTCATCATCCTCCCCTTCTTGAATTGGAGTCGTCCTCGACTCAAGCTCATCGTCAGCTCCCAAATAGGGTTTTAAATCATCAGCACGGGGCATCAATTTAAACTTTCTCAAATCAGGAAAACGTTCCTTGCGCAAGTACAACCAAACAAGATCTCCGGGTTTGAAAAACATCTTCTTTCTTCCTTTATTTGTCTTTTGAGCAAAATAGCGTGCCTTCTTTTCTATAACTTCCTTGGCCTTCAAATGCATAGCTTTCACAAACTCTGCACGCTTAGTTACTTCCATGTTTGTTCTCTCTTGAAAAGGAAGTGGCAGCAAATCAAGTGGTGTGATTGGCTTCAAACCATACACCAATTCAGACGGGCACAAATGTGTTGTTGAGTGAACAGCTCTATTGTATGCAAATTTAACAAGTGGAAGGCTGTCCTCCCATTCCTTCAAGTTCTTCTTAATCATTGCCCGCAGCAACATGGAGAGTGTACGGTTTACCACTTCTGTTGGACCATCAGTTTGCGGGTGACAAGTTGTTGAAAATAGCAATTTTGTGCTAAGCTTGACCCACATCGTCTTCCAAAAGTAACTCATAAACTTCTCATCACGATCTGAAACAATGGCTCTAGGCATCCCGTGCAACCTCACAATTTCCCTGAGAAATAAATCAGCAATATGTGAAGCATCGTTGGTCTTGTGACAGGGAATAAAGTGTGCCATTTTAGAAAACCTATCCACTCTCACAAATATGGAATCTCTCCCCCTCTTTGTCCTAGGCAATCCCACAATAAATTCCATGCTAATATCTTCCCAAGGTGCACTAGAAACACGAAGTGGAGTATACAAACCATACGGGTTAAGTTTGGACTTAGCTTTATGGTATGTGGTACAGCGCTGCACAAATCGTTCAACATCTCTCCGCATCTTTAGCCAATAAAAATTATTGGACAGCAGGGCCAAAGTCTTTTCTCTCCCAAAATGTTCCATTAATCCACCGCCATGTGATTCCTGCAACAACAGCAAATGTACGGACGAATCTGGAACACATAGCTTGTTAGCATGGAACAAGAAACCGTCATAAACATGAAATGTTTTCCAGTCTTTCCCCTCATTACATTTAGTGTATGGTTCAGCAAATTCTTTATCTACAACATACAAATCTTTCAAACTTTCCAAATCTAGAACGTTAATATCAAGTTGAGATAAAAGAACAACCATGCGAGACAATGCATCAGCAACCACATTTTCATTGCCATTCTTGTATTTCACAATGTATGGGAAAGATTCAATAAATTCAACCCATTTAACACGTCTACGGTTCAGTTTAGCTTGCCCTCTCAAATATTTGAGTGTGTCATGATCAGATTGTATAATAAACTCCTCAGGCAAAAGGTAATGTCGCCAAGTCTTAAGCACACGCACTAAGGCATATAATTCCTTATCATGGGTAAAACTTGACAATTGTGGGCCATGCAATTTCTCACTAGAATAGGTCACGGGTTTACCTTCTTGTAGCAGCACCTCTCCTATGCCAAAATCACTAGTATCACATTCTAACTCAAAAGGCTTACTAAAATCGGGTAGCTGAAGTAGAGGTGCATGTGTAATGCGATCCTTGAGTGTGGCAAGAGCTTGTTCTTGTGCTGACTCCCAAGTAGAAGTAACTCCCTTGTTGGTCAATTCAGGTAAAGGACCAGCTATGATGCTGAAATCTTTCACAAAACGCCGGTAGAAACCTGCAAGACCAAGAAAACTACGTACTGCAAGGTTAGTTTTAGTGGCATGCATGACACATCCTTTCAGATTAATAACTTGTGATGAGGAAGGAAAAACAACTTTTTCTTTTTGTTGCCTCGAAAGTGTTTTAGCTACTTGCTGATTTTCATAAAGTTGTTTGCTCTTTTGTGCGTCCCTAGCACGTTTTTCTTGTTCAAATTTCACAATTTCAGCAGGAGTCATAGGAAGCAATGTAACTCTCTTTCCTTTATACATAAATGTGTACTTATTGCTCCTACCATGGTGTGTAGCATCATTATCATATACCCAAGGTCTACCAAGTAATAGAGAACATGCTTGCATTGGTACTACATCAAAATCAGCACTTCCGAAGTATATACCAATGGAAAATTCGATGTGAACAGTTTGTGTTACCTTGACCTTACCGCTGTCGTTGAGCCATTGCACATGGTAAGGGTGTGGATGTGCACGTGTGGGAAGTTGAAGCTTAGTTACCACGTCGAGGCTCACCAAATTGTTGCAACTACCGCTGTCGATGATGACACGCGCACGACGGTTATTGACGAGGAAGATGGTCTGAAATATATTGTTCCGTTGTGCCTGGTCGTCCTGGTCCATGTGAGTGCTCAAGTCACGTTGTACAATAAGTGCTGCCATGTTAGTGAAAAGATAAAGCAACAAAGAATAATCCTTATGTAAAACAGCTAGGTCTGGTGGTGGGGCGCTGGATGTGTGGTGGAAGCAATTCGTCAAGCACCTTACCCACGCTTGCAAGTGTTCTTACCACGCCGCAGTGAGGTCACCGGCCTACAGGTGATGAACCAAGTGGAGGGTGGTGTACAATTGCAAGAAATGATCCTGTCCTGACCAAGAGAAATGTGTAGCTTGGAAGGCAAGTGAGTAGCAAGGATTAGCGATAATAATAACAGTTAAACCAAGTTCAATAAGTATTCCCTAGTACTCGTCAAAGTTGCTGACCGTAGTGCTCCCAAAGTGAAAGTTCAAGTAATAGAGGTAAACTATGTGCCCAAAAATCCAAAAGGAAGCAAAAACAGGTCAAAATCAGCTCTCTATAGATCGGACAAGGGATCGGACAAGAGATCGGACAAGTGATCGGACAAGGGTATATGCAAATTTTTTTTTCTCTTTTTTTTTGCTGCTGTTCGGATCGGACAAGAGTTCGGACAAAGGTTCAGACAAGAGATCGGACAAGCAACAAACAGCCAAAGACTGCCTCAGATTGGACAAGAGTTCGGACAGGAGTTCGGACAAGAGTTCGGACAAGAGTTCGGACAAGCAACTAACAGCCCGCTTCTCTTTTTTTTATATATATATATATTTTTTTCTCTCTTTTTTTTCACTCTATTTTTTTTTTGAAACAAGGATGACCAGAGGAGTAACCACAAAAATTGGCACCTACAACTGAGGTGGGATGTGGCTCACAAAAATTCAAACAAGTTCGCTGTCCGGCGAGAAAAAACTTTGTCCAATTTTTTCTTTATCTTCCCGATTTTTTTTGGCGATTTTGGTGAGGGCTAACCGACTTATGTCGGTTAGGGTACCCTCAAAATTGGGTCAGGAACACGCTCAAAAAATGTCAGATTTTTCTGCCAAACGAGCGAAAAGTTATGCCTGTTTTACCGAAGGGGGGTCACAAAGAGTCAATGTGGAAAACAAAGTAGGGTTGCGGAAGGGGGGGGTTTCGGTGGGGAATTTTATCTGAGACACAAGAACAACTACTACTCAAACGACACAGAGGGATGACTAAACCAGCAACAAGACTCGACCAAGAACACGAACTCAACAAAGTTAAAACTGAAATTAAAATCGCAAGGCACAAAGGGGTTCTCGGTGGGGAATTTTTTTGGTGCGGTTTTCTGGACTCTGGGTAAAAACAAAGTAGATCGAAATTACCTAACGGGAAAACTGAGCTCTGATACCAGCTGATGGGGGATTGGTCCCGATCTTCCGCTAGGTAAGGGATAAACTTGGGTTGGTGGAGAATCTCGACGTTGGCGATCCAAGGCTCCGGTCCGGCGGATCAAAACCTTGCAATCGTTACACCACTGTCTCCGTTGGTTATCAACCACGCAGAACGCGATTGACCTCGCCACGAAGGCTAATTCCTGCAAGCGAACCCAAGAACACAAGCAAGAACAGGAAGGATACAAATCGAATGCCAAATCACAGACAAACGAAGATAAGTTGAGGTTTCACAAACGCCAATGCGGCAGCCAATCGGTCCGGCGCAAGAGGCGGGATCTAAACACAACAGTGTAGATGCAACAAAGCAAAACCTAACCCTAGAGTTGGCTGGCGTGAGAATATATAGGGAGGCGGCCTGTGGAAGGGGAACAGACTTGGGCTGTGGGCTAGAAGACGTACAGACTCAAATTATGGCCAACACGGCCCAGTTCTGTCACGCAGTACTATTTTAAATACACAGGACGACTCGAGACTCCAAATGAGGTGAAACCAACGGAAAACGATCCGTCTTCTCCTCAGCTTTCCAAAAAGTCAAAGAACGCGCCAATCGGACTTCGTATGAGGAAGTTATGCCCATTTTGGTGCAGGGTGGTTGATGTAGTCCGAACCAGCGAAATCTTGACTTCAAAACATCCGTGCGGCTCCGTCTTCAAGTTCAACTCTTCTATTCCATCTCCCATGTTCCTAAGCAACAAAATATCTCTAGTATTCAGTAGCATCCCATCCAAACAAATATTGAAATAGTTGCTAAGGAAAGAATTAACCTCATAGTTCAAGCGACGGGCACGGGCGCGTGTGATTGGTCCTTGTAGTATTGTAGGTGGAGGCTCCATGTGTGTATCATGTGAAGTGATGTCCTCATCACATCTGCCTTGTAGTATTTTACCTTTTATAACCTTATTCCTGACACCGAATAGGTTCCACTATGTCGGTTGTAATCTAGGGGAAATTAGGTCCTTTCCTTATGCATTTTTACCTATAAATACCTCCCTCTATACCCTGTAAAGAGGCTCTCCCTGGTACAAGTTATTCAATACACACGTTCAGACTACTCGAGCTTTTATCCTACTTGGAGGTTCGAGTCAGTCCTAAATCACAAACTCGTTGTTTGTTCGTTCTTGATCTCAGAGAACCTGTTGGTGTAACTTTTGCGCCAACAACACCCATCGTCTAATTCATCATCGTTTTTCTATTCTTGAATCGATGTGTCCCACATGTTGAACATTTGTGAAGGTCTGCATACTCTCCATGAAATAGAACACAATCATTCATACATGCATGTATTTTCTCTATATCCAACACTAGAGGACATACAATCTTCTTAGCACCATACACGGTGGTAGGAATCTTATTCTCTTCTGGTACTAGGTCCTTTAGAAAATTCAGTAATGCTTTGAAACTCACATCAGACCATCCGTATGTCGCCTTCATTTATAGCATTATCAAGACAATGTATAAGACCATGTACTTTTCTTTGTAGCCAGGATATATTGATGTTTTTGAGTCTTGTACTAGTTTTTGGAACTGGGCAAACTCCCCTTTAGAATATGCAACTTGTTCCTACACATCATGCACCATCAGATCAATATTATCCACAATATCAATATAGTTCTCTTTTGGAATTCCTAAAATGTCATTGTCACTCATGTAATATTCATCAACGGCCCCACCTTCGTCTTTACTACCAATCTGATGATCTACTTCAACCTTATTTTTTACTTCTTCGCCATTCTTGTTCCATATATGATATCCCTTCTTAAATCCACGTCTCAGCAAATAGTCGTACACATATTTTGAATTGGTAAACTTCTTCTCATTCCTACAATCAAAACATGGACACCACATTGTAGTCTTTCCACTAGCTTCCATGTCATCTCTAGCACTATTCATGAAAAACTTCACCCCACTCAAATACTCATTGCAAGTACGAAAATCAAGATACATCTAGCTCCGTGTTGTTGCAATCTATAAATAACAAAACAATCAAGATACGACTCTAATTATTTCACGTATTGTGTCACATACAAAAATACGATTTATAATTTCAGATAAAAATATATACCTTGGGTCGGATGACGTTGATGCTACATGCGGTGTGGGATGGTCCACCGGAGCACGTAACATTGTGGGTCATCATCGGCAAGTCCAGCAGCTGCATTGTCGGTCAGCAGTTATGGTGAAGACGATGGTAGTTGGTACTTAGGAGCAATAAGTGCGGAGCTGAGCTCTGTGCGTGAGGCACTTATATACATATCATTAGTGACGATTATCCATATAAGGACGTCACTAAAGGTGGCCTTAGGGTTTCAAACGCAACACTCTTTAGTGACGGGTGGTACTACCAACCGTCACTAATGTGGTGCCCCATATTTAGTGATGTTGTCTCAACACAGACCGCCACAATAGGGACAACATTCAGTGACGGGTAACTGTATGACCCATCACTAACATGAGCGCCCCTGCCAACCTCATATATAATAACGGGTCCTATTGCAACCCGTCATTAATGAGACAACATTACTAACACGTATTAAACAACCCGTCATAAAAAGTGTATTACTGATGTGTGTCCTTTACCCATCACTAAAGCTGCGTCACTAAATGCCGTTTTTGTGGTAGTGAAAGCCACACTGCCATTGTCTCTGCAAGGAATGCTATGTCGATGTCATCTCCACAAGGAACACCACATCGTCGTTGTCTTTCATTATTCCACCGTCATCTCCACTGCCATCTCCACTGTGCCCCGCCATCATCTCCGCTGCACTCATCGCCGCGTCGCTGTTCCTTCCCACAGCGTCATCCTGTCCATCACCGCACCACTGTGCCTACTGCGTCGTTGCACCCGTCGCCGCACTGCCATGCCCATCGGCATGCCTATCCCCGTGCCATCACGCCTATCGTCGTGCCCTCATCCCCGCTGTGCCCGCTGCTGCACCCATCACCACACCGCTATGCCTGCTCGCTGCATCGCCACACCCATCACCGCGCCACTACGCCTGCTGTGTCACTGCACCCATCACCGTGCCTATCGTTGCGCCGCTGTGCTGCTTCTAGTGAGTGTGTGTCCCTCTCATTTTCTCTTCCAAAGCTATGGGATTTGTTAGGCTTTCACATTCGCAATTTTACAAATAAAACTTGGCGAGGTGCTGGAAGACACCACTGTATTGAATTTCCTACTTTTGTTGGTGACGCAACAGAGATGGAAGATGGAGGAGTCCACGAGTTCATAGTGGAATCAACATTTACTGACATGGGATTATGTAACACAAAGGTGCTCCTTACCGATGGTTGTTCATATTGCAATGAACATAACACAACGTAGGTCTGTTTAACATCTCTGATATTTAATACAATATTACTATTCATTTTCATAAGAATAATTTTATATTGTTTTCACATAGGTGGATGTTAAAATTAGGGAAACACTAATTATTCCTGAGGTTAGGATGGTTTTTGAATCGGAGGACCAAGCGTACAACACATATGCTGGTAAGATTGGATTCAGTATTAGAAAAAGCATAACAAAGTGTAGAGAAGATAAAAGTATATGTCAGAAATATATAGTGTGTAGTAACCAAGGACATAGAGTTAATGAATCATCAAAGAAGGATAATACAAGGATGAGTTGTGATGCTTGTATCCAGTTTACAGTAAGTAGAGATAGGATTTGGACAGTGCAGAAGGTTGTCCTTGAGCATAATCATTATCTTGCTAGTTCGAATAAATTCCATAAGCTAAAGTCATGACAATGTATTATAGAATCAGATAGAAAGCTTATTGGCCAGATACGAGAAGCTAGTATGATGCTAGCCCAAGTTTATGAGTTCATGAAGGAGTTTTATGGAGGAGCTGATGAAGTACCATTCTCAAAGATGGATTGCAATAATGAGATTGGTCGTGAGCGCAAAAAGTACTTAGATTCCAATGATACACAAACTTTATTGCAGTACTTAAATAATAAATAGATAGAGGATCCTGGATTTTTTATGCCATGCAAATATATGAGAGGATGGTCGCATAACAAATTTTTTTGGGCAGTCAGTCTATCATGGATTACACATGCTTTGGTGATGCTTTATCATTTGATACCACTTTTCAAATTAATAAGTTTGAAATGCCTTTTGCGCCACTCCTTAGAACTAACCATCACAAGCAGACAATAATTTTTAGGGTTGTTCTAATATTTAATGAGACTATTAAATCATTTGTTTAGATATTTGAAACCTTCCTAACAGCAATGTCAGGAAAGTAGCCGAGCACAATTTTCTCTACCCAAGATGCTGCCATGGCAGGTGCTATTGCTTATGTATTCTGAAATACAAGCCATCGTCTATGTTTATGGCACATCTACCTTAATGCTGCTAAACATTTATCTCATGTAATTCATAAGCATCCTAAAAAGTTTTTACCTGATTTTAAAAGATGTGTAAGGGAGAATAAGAAAGATTAACCGATGCTACATTTTTAGAAGAACCAATTGGATAAGAAGTCAAAGTGTGGAGGTCGCCCGATAACTCGAGTCAATCAATCTTACTGGTCAGTAACAAGCTATGGTTTTAATTTGCTAGCTCGCTAGCAGAGGCCTACATATAATTTCAGCATATATATGCACTATCTAGCTATCTCGAGTGCACAACTGTGTAAGGTTTTGTAAAACTCAAACAACATTTTATTGGCTGTTAGGAATTTAAGATTTTTCATGTTGAATTTAATCCATAAATAGGATGCGATTATTATGACGACAGATATGTGCACGCGTAAAATACTCGAAGCAGTAGCTTGAAACATACTTATCATCAAACACAAGACGATATAGTTAAAGAAATAAAACACAAAGGTTGCTAGGATGTACCCAGTGGAGGGACCCATGCTCAAGGCACTGGTTTCTCCATTCATGTTAGTCGTCATAACGTGTTGTTTGATGTAGTCGATCGGGGCTTGATGCAGGACATTGTTCGCAGTACATTCCCATGAACGACTACGGAAGAAGATGTAGAAAACAATGCACACGGGCAACGGGAGGAAGACGATGGCATGCACAGCAACCACGACCACCAGGATGGAGCGAGCAGTAACGAAGACGCTCCCCAAAAACCTGATTGCCTGCACACCCGGCAAGTGTCTCAATCACAGGCGTGGCTTCGGAGGTCTGCTCTCCCAACTCTCTATGCACGCAGAAGGTTGGGATGGGGCTGGTTTGAGGCAACAACGCAAGGAAGAAGAGAAAGATTGTTCTGTCCAACTACAACCCCTTTATATAGTTCTCAAGCAGAGGGAGACGGAAATCCAACAGTCACCGCAATGAAGATCTCTCATGAAGAGGGAGACGAAATGCCAACGGTCTCACGATTAAGATCTTTCATGAAGAGGGAGACGGAAGGTCAACAATCATCGCAATGAAGATCTCTCATGAATAGGGAGACGAAATGCCAACGGTCATTGCAATATTTAGGGTGGCGCGATGCAGTGGCAAAACACGGTTCCATTACCGTCGCCGCGCACGCCCTTAGCCTATCTCAACTTCTCAATAGACACACAATCAGTCCATCTATTTAAGTTGAGCAAAAGACATGTGAACATTCAATATGAGACTAAAAGTTTTAGTGCACCGTAGTATTATTGTGGGCCTTTGCATTTAACGTATTATTGAATAAATCAAAATGGGACAAGCCCATGTATATCCAACAATCCCCACCAATGCGAAGCCACAGAAATACTCTGGCCTTTCAAGCATTTAATATACCAGTGTTTTGGTGGAGACTGTTAAGTTGAACATCCACCTAATGCAAAGACTACACTTATTCACAACTGTACAATGGACTATGCCTTGAATTGACATTTTTGTATGTAATAAGTTTCATCCAAGTCATTTACTGATACTAGGTTGCCAAACACATCGCCTCTTGTTGTATCATATAAGTCACACTACAGGGCCTTTTATGAGTATCTAGAGATTACCCATATCTCATAAACTATGACTAGCAGTTGAACTCGTATAGCTGTGTTCCTCAAAAAAAATGTTATGTAGGACATCATCTTTGCTTCAACAAGCCACATGGAACACATTAAGGTGAAAAGACCAACGTGTCATACAGCTAGGAAAGAAATACATCTGAAATGGACCTTGTTAAGGGTCTTTCCTCTCAGTCTACCACTAGCTTGTTTCACCACTAATTCACGGGATCTCCGATCACAAAGAACAGGTTACCACCATGATAGACTTCAAGTGGGTCTCAAGCCCATCTCACTCAATGCAATATCTATCACATTGCATGATAGTCCCTTAGTAAATTGATCTGGTAGATTTTTAGACGTATGGACATAGTCCAACGCTATCACTCCGGAGTTTCTCATTTTTCTGACAGATTTCAAACGCCTCTTTATGTGCCTAGTCGACTTCTTGTTATCCTTAGAACTGTTCACCTTAATAATCACGGTCTGATTATCATAGTTCATAGAAATAGCCAGCACAAGTTTTTCAACCACCAGTAAATCCATAAGGAGTTCACGAAGCCACTCAGCATCAACCGAGGCGGTGTCCAACGTTGTGAGTTCTGCTTCCATAGTTGACCTCGTTAAGATGGTATGCTTGCAAGACTTCCAGGAAACAACACCACCACCAAGTGAGAACACATATCCACTTGTGGCATATATCTCATCAGCATCAGATATCCAGTTTGCATCACAAAAACCCTCCAGTACACTCGGGTACCCGGTATAGTGAATGCCAAAGCTCATTGTCCCTTTTAGATAGCACAATACTCTCTCAAGAGCACGCCAATGATCATCTCCCAGATTTGACACAAACCGGCTGAGTTTGCTCACAGCAAATGAGATGTCAGGCCTTGTAGCGCTAGCCAAATACATGAGCGAACCAATTATTTGGGAATATTTTAATTGATCCCTAGCTATTCTCCGATTTTTCCTCAATTTCTTGCTAGGATCATAAGGCGTAGGAGCAGGTTCACATTCGCTAAACCCAAAGTGACTCAAAACCTTTTCCACATAATGAGACTGCACAAGTGTGATCCCACCATTGCCTTCTCTCAATAGCTTAATGTTAAGAATAACATCAGCTTCTCCCAAATCTTTCATCTCAAAATTATTGGACAAAAGGTCCTTCACTTCCTTGATCACGTCAAAGCTAGTGTCAAAAATCAGTATGTCATCAACATAAAGACACAAGATAACTCCCTCGCCCCCACCATACTGATAATAAACACATTTATCTGCTTTGTTCACAACAAAGCCAACAGATGTCAAAGCCTTATCAAACTTTTCATGCCATTGCTTGGGTGCTTGTTTAAGGCCATATAATGATTTCAATAATTTACACACCATGCCTTCTTGACCATTTGCTACAAACCCCACAGGCTGCGCCATGTAGATCTTCTCATCTAACTCTCCATTCAAGAAAGCTATTTTAATGTCCATCTGATGGATGAGAAGACCATGAGAGGCAGCCAATGAAAGTAACACATGAATCGTGGTCAATCTAGCCACCGGTGAATATGTATCAAATAAATCTTCACCTTCCCTCTGTGAATAGACTTTAATCACAAGCCTTGCCTTGCACCTCTCAATCGTACCATCAGTCCTAAGCTTTTTCTTGAACACCCATTTACTTCCAATGGGTTTGCACCCATAAGGACGTTTAACGACTTCCCAAGTACCATTAGACATAATAGAATCCATCTCACTCCTTATTGCTTCTTTCCACAAGTCAGCATCAGGAGAAGAATATGCCTCTTCAATAGTTCTTGGCGTGTCATCCACAAGGTACACAATATAATCATCACCAAAAGATTTTGCAATCCTTTGTCTCTTACTCTTTTGAGTTGCTATATTGTCATCCTCCTCATGATTGTGCATATGGGGTTCCTCAATGTGTTCTATCGAAATAAAATGCTCATGGGGTATTTCAGGTTCAGTGCTAGATGTGTCATGTGTAATTTTCATAGGAAAATCACTCTCAAAAAATGTAGCGTCTTTGGATTCCATGATTATGCCAACCAGCATGTCCGGTACCCCAGAGTTTATGATTAAGAACCTATATCCAACACTGTGGAAAGCATAACCAAGGAAAACACAATCAACCGTTTTAGGTCCTAATTTGCACTTCTTGTTGATTGGCACATTCGCCTTGGCCAAACAACCCCAAGTACGCATATACGAGAGATTTAACTTTTTCTTTTCCCATTCCTCGAATGGTGTAATTTCCTTGTCTTTTGTGGGAACTTTATTCAGTACATAACATGCAGTCAAAATCGCCTCACCCCACCATTCCTTAGATAGACCTGAAGTCTCTAACATGGCATTAACTAAATCAGTTAGAGTACGGTTCTTTCTTTCAGCAATCTCATTGGATTGTGGGGAATATGGTGGTATCCTCTCATGAATAATCCCGTGTTCTGCACAAAAATTAGAAAATTCTCTTGGAAAATACTTTCCACCGCGATCAGACCATAACCGTTTAATTTTCCTCTCAAGTTGGTTCTCAACTTCAGCTTTATAAGTTTTAAAATAATACAACAATTCATATTTTGATTTCAACAAATACACATAACAAAATCTAGTGGAGTCATCTATAAATGTGATAAAACAACGCTTGCCACCTTTAGTCAATATTCCGTTCAACACACATAAATCGGAATGAATTAAATCCAGCAGTGCCAAGTTCCTCACCTCTGCAGCCTTGTGAGGCTTACGAGGTTGCTTAGATTGCACACACACATGACAGTTAGAAGTTTTGACTAAATCAAATTTTGGGATTAAATTTAACTTTGCTAGCCGTGATAGAACAAGAAAGTTAACATGACACAATCGTGAATGTCAAATATTCGACTCATTCGAAATAACGTTGTTCACAACATTATTACACACATCATGCAACGATAAGCGGAACAAGCCTCCGCAGTCATAAACCTTTACCAACAAACGTACCCTACTTCGAAAGTACACACTTATTGGATTCAAACATAAGTCTGTAACTATCTCGACACACTTGAGATCCGCTAACTAGATTCTTTTTGATGGAGGGGACATGCTGGACGTTCTTCAATGGCATCGTATTTCCCGAAGTAAAATTCAGAATGACCGTACCAACACCAAGAACACGTGCAGATGATCTGTTTTCTATCAACAAGGATCCAGTCCCGCCGACCTGATAAGAAGAAAACAAAGAAATATCAGCACACACATGAATATTAGCACTGGTGTCAATCCACCACTCAGGCGAGTGACAATCTGAAAGAACAATAGGTAAATAATTACCATACCCTAGCGTTCCTCCACCGGTCTCACATATCACCATGTTAGTTGATTTCTTCTCATGCTTAAATTTGCGGTCTGGGCATGCACTCGCCTAGTGCTCAGTGCTCCCGCAAACAAAGCAACCACCTTCTTTGTTGCCCTTTTTATTCTTAAATGTGGTTGTTTGGTTAGGCTTAATGTTCTCTTGCTTGTTCTTCCTCTTCTTGTTACGAGATGCATTATTGGAATTTTTCTTCTACACCATATTGGCACTAGAAGACTCAATTTCTTTCTCACGTGTGTCCTTTGCCCTCACCCTCTCCTCAACATCAAGAGTACCAATGAGTTCAGCCACGGTGAACTCTTGTCTCTTATGCTTTAGAGAGGTAGCAAAATCCCTTCAAGAAGGTGGAAACTTGATGATAATGCCGCCGACCACAAACTTGTCGGCTATCACACATGAAAACTGTTCGAGTTCTTTTGCCAGAGCCTATATCTCATGAGCTTGTTCGACTAAAGGATGATTTTCAGCCATCTTGTAGTCGTAGAACTGCTCCATCACATATAGCTCACTACCAGCATCAGAAACACCGAACTTTGCCTCAAGCGCATCCCATAACTCTTTGCCAGATTTAAAGGTTAGGTAAGAGTCCTAGTATTTTTTAGCAATTGCACTGATCACGACACCTCTGAAAAGGTTATCAGCAACCTTAAAGGCCTATCCTTGAGGAGACGCATCAAATGTCTCTTCCTCAGAACTGCTGGGGTCAAATCTCCAGGTTTGCCTTGTGCCACGTGAAAATAGTTCATAGCCGTCAACAATAAGACCATCTTAGTATGCCATCTCTTATAGCACGTACCGTCAAAAGCATTCGGCTTCAACGCAACAGCAAAACCACTAACAGAAAAATGTCTAACATTAGGTTTTTGGATTGTTAGGAATTTAGGCATTTTCATGTTAAATATAATCCATAAATAGCATGTGATTATTATGACGACAGATATGTGCATGTGTAAACTACTCGAAGCAGTAGCTTGAAACATACTTATCATCAAACACAAGACGATATAGTTAAAGAAATAGAACGCAAAGGTTGCTAGGATGTACCCAGCGGAGGGACCCATGCTCAAGGCACCGGTTTATCCATTCACGTTAGTCGTCATAACATGTTTGATGTATTCAATCGAGGCTTGATGCAGGACGTTGTTCACAGTGTAATCCCACGAATGGCTATGGAAGAAGATGTACACAACAACGCACACGGGCACCGGAAGGAAGACGATGGCATGCGCAGCAACCGCGACCACCAGGATGGAGCGAGCAGTCGCGATGACATTCCCTATAAACCTGATCACCCGCACACCTAACAGGTGTCTCGATCACGGTCGTGGCTTCAGAGGCCTGCTCTCCCAACTCTCTGTGTGCGCAGAAGGTTGGGACGGGGCTGGTTTGAGGCAACGACACAAGGAAGAAGATAAATAATGTTCTATCCAGCTACTGCCCCCTTTATATAGCTCTCATGCAGAGGGAGGTGGAAAGCCAATAGTCACCGCAATGAAGATATCTCATAAATAGGGAGACGGAAGGTCAACGGTCACGCGATTAAGATCCCTCATGAAGAGGGAGACGGAAGGCCAACGGTCTTGCGATTAAGATCTCTCATGAAGAGGGAGATGGAAGGCCAACGGTCTCGCGATTAAGATCTCTCATGAAGAGGGAGACGGAAGACCAATGGTCTCGTGATTAAGATCTTTCATGAAGAGGGAGACAGAAGACCAACAGTCCTCGCAATGAAGATCTCTCATGAACAGGGAGACAGAAGGCCAACAGTCATCGCAGTATTTAGGGTGGCGTGACGCAGTGGCAAAAAACAGTTCCATTACCGTTGTTGCGCACGCCCTTAGCCCGTCTCAACTTCTCAATAAACACACAATCAGTCTATCTATTTAAGTTGAGCAAAAGACATGTGAACATTCAATATGGGACTAAAAGTTTTAGTGCACCGTAGCATTATTGTGGGCCTTTGTATGGGTTAATTTTTTCCGTGCCATTACAATTTTCATGGTTTGCCAATATGCCATCGGTGTGTCACTGACAGATGGGGGCCACCACAGTCACTGACAGTGGCATATAGGCAATTTCTGAAAATTATAATGGCATGTGAGTAATTTTCCCTTGTATTTAACATATTATTGAATAAATCAAAATGGGACAAGCCCATGTATATCCAATATTGGCTAGAACACCGCCTAAATGGTGGCCGTTGGTGATCACCGCTTCAAAGTGGCTATTATTGTAGGATTATCATCGGTTGCAACACGTTGCCAGCCACTGCTACATGGTGCGATCTGGCCACTGCAAGCCACAAATGCTAACGCTAACATCATCGTGGCCTTATACTGCCTACGCTCCATCGTGGCCTTGCATGGTTGGTGTTGTGGCCTCCGCACGACTAGTGCCCCACTGGCGTTCGACCACGGTAAGCACACGTCGAAGATCTGCTACCGCTCCACGTGGTCTACAACACCTGCATGCCATGCCTCGATGCAGCCAACCTCACATCATGCTGGTATGCAGCAAAGCAGTACTGTCACCCATCATGCCACGCCACACGTCACCATTGGTTGCACCATGCCGTTGCTGGCTTAGTGCATTGTTTGTCCACAGCGTGCTGTCCTCCCAGCACAACGAGCTGCCCGAAAGCCACGCACCATCGAGATATATAGTGTTGTCTGGTCTATCATGCCACATTGCCGATGTAGCGCCGCTGGCGTGCGCCCCGCATGACGCACGACGGTGCGTTGCGTCTGAAAATAGATTAGAGAATCTATTCATCCAGAAGTGACATAAATTGTTAAATAAGTACAACCTAGAGGAAAACCACCGGATGACAAATCTGTATGAATTAAGGAAGAAGTGGGCCACTATGTACCGATACTCCTTCATAGTTGATATGAATTCGACTCAAAGGAGTGAATGTATGAATAATGTATTTAAGAAAATATTAGGAGGAAACTCAAACTCTCAAAGCTACTTGTAGAATTTGATAAGGTTTCAGCTAGTCTCCATGAAAATGAGTTAGATGCAGATTTTAATTCACGTCGAAAAAATCCGGTTACTTGTATCCCTAAGTTATCTTTATTGAAGACTACCACTGAATCATATACGAGGAGGATGTATTTGGAGTTTGAAGAAGAATTTAAAACACAATTTCCACTCTCTTGTCTTTTGTTAAAAAGTGATGGGACAATCTTGTCATATATGGTTATGCATATGGATTCTAACCATGGAGTAACAGTTGTATTCAACATTGAAGATAAGTCTATCACGTGTTCTTGTAGATGGTATGAGTCAATAGGTATGTATACATATTCAAAATTGCAATATATGTTTATGTAACAAACTTATGTAATATGTTATCTATCTATATCTTGTAGGTATCTTGTGCAAGCATGCACTAAAAGTATTTAATGTCAACAATGTTTTTATTTTGCCACCACAATATATAGTCAACAGATGTACAAAATATGCAAAGAGAGGATATTATATTGAGAAACCAAGTATTGAGAAGGAAAATTTAAAAACGAAAGTTGCACATATATCACGAAAGGCAACTTCAATTGCATTGAAGTGTTCATCTTCAAAAGAACTTCTTGATGATTTGGAGAAAGCTATAGACAAGTTAAACTTGGAAGCAGATATTTCCCTAAATAAGATGAGAGAACAATTCACTAATGATCAATTATGTCTGTTGACACCGGAAATTGGTCAAGGCCCAGGACCAGTAAGGACCCGACATGGTTAACAGAAGTCAAAGAGGTCTAGTCAAAGTTGGTCAAAGAATCTTGTCTGTTGTACGTGACATGATATGGAGAAACTGATCGAGATGAAGATGGAGATGAAAGTAGAATCGGTTACTGTAACACCCTGAAATCTCATGATTTTGAGTTTATTGAATTTCCTTAAGAAAATAAACTTACAAAATATTCATCAAGCAACGTCTTATGACAAAACAAAATATAGCTTAGAGGCTACATTATTACATAGAAGATAAAATAATAAAAAACTGATGAATATCTTGCCCAAAGAATCGCTCCTTGACTAGGACAACTACTCCAGACCTTTGTCTTCAACGAACTTAGCTTCTAAAAAGTTTAATCAACAAGGATGAGTACAAAACATACTCAACAAGACACTGAATGCAACATAATGCAAGGATAATATCAAGAGTTTATGCATATGGCTTGTTTTTGCGTAAAAGCACATTTTGTAATTAAGCAATTATCACTACTACAAAGCGACACTGTAGCGGCGGGCAAAAACGACCTATAGTGGCGGGCATCCAGTCCGCCACTGCTCTAACACCACTGCTATCGCTGGTTAGCAGTGGCGGTCAGAGCGCCCGCCACCGCTGTGTCAACAGCAGTGGCGGGCGCGCTGACCTCATCTGCCCGCCACTACTATTGATAACAGCAGTGGCGAGCAGATGAGGTCAGCTCGCCCGCCACCACTATGTCAACAGCAGTAACGGGCGCGCTGACCTCATCTGCCCGCCACTACTGTTATCAATAGCAGTGGCGGGCAGATGATGTCAGCGCGCCCGCCACCACTGTGTCAACAGCAGTAACGGGCAAGCTACCTCATCTGCCCGCCACTGTTGTGTATAAGCCATAACACAGAATGTTGTGATCCCACAAACCAAAACACAGAAATTATATGCTTCACACAGCCATCCACATACACAGCAGCAAAACATCCACATATCCACATACACAGCAGCAAAACATCCACATATCCACATACACATCCACAACAACAACACATCAACACAACAACCATCCATCTCATCAATTTTCAAAAATTTACAAAGTTTACATTCTTCCGGTTTATGTTTCACAATAACCATCCATCAACACAATAACCATTGTTTCACAAATACATGCTCATGCGGTTTATGTTTTCTTGGAAGGCCAACTCATATCTTAATTGGTTCGCCTTTTCATTCTTCCGGCCCAATCATACAGAGTTGGATGCTTGGCCACTTCACTCTCACGATCGAAAAATACTCCAAGCTCATGAAGAATCTCATGCATCGTGAAGCGGCACATCCTTGATACGATTTCGTACATTTGTGATTCAGAGAGTTGGCTCTTCTGGGCAACGGTTGATGGACCTGACGCCTGCATACGTAAAATATAAGTACATACGCTACAAGTTATATTAGATTAACACACAAGAAATCAACTTACTTCTTTAGTATCCTCAGATACTGTCCGCCCAAACTTTCCTAAGTTATTGCTCATGAAATCACAAGTATAGTAGCCACAATGCACGGAACCAAGAGATTGTTTGTGACACTTCAAAATAGACAAAGTTAGAACGATATATAGTTTGGCTTTATCAATTGAATTAACAAATTTAAAAATATAATATTACCGGATAGTTGGTTCTGATAAGCATTTCTTTCGGCCTCTGTGGATCATGTGGGCCACCTAACTTTTCCACGTAGTATCTATATGCACTCTGAATAACATTTAATATATCTTGATATTCTTTTTTGGGTTTGTCGAGCGAGTCGAGCACATAAACCCTTGAGCTCTTTGGGTATATTAGAAGTGCAATCCAATGATCACTATCGAAAGAAGTAATATATGATTATGTTAGTTTCATAATCGATAAAACGTGATTAAGTGGATATAGTGGGTATACTTACTTAAAGTTATATGCCCCACTTATCATTTCTCTGTCCTTCCATTGATCCATGCACCGTGCAATATACAACGTGGCACAACTCCTTTTGTTCTTCTTAAGTTTGTCTTCGTCTTTATTGAACATCTTTCTTTGAAATTTTTTCTTACCCGCAGTCCAGTACTTGCTATCGTTCTGGTTTAGTGTCGGGTTCAGCGCACTTTGGCTTATTAATGACGGGTTTAAGTACCCATACAATTTAGACTCGTCACCGCGTGAATTACAACTGCATATGTTATAAAACAATAGTCAATATAAGACATTATTTATTTTTGCTTTGTATTGACAAAGTATAAAGTACTTACATGCACCAGAGCATCATGCTTGTGATGTCGGTTCGCTTCAGACGAAACATCCGATGGAAGTCGTCGAAAAATAGTGCAAGCTTAAACTCTGGGCAGTTGAATATTTCTTGTGGAACCTTCAGTTCTATTTGTGTTACTCCTAACGAAGACGCTTCGAGGTAACAGTCATGAAATGTTTTCATCATCCAAGGCATACAATTAAGTACTCCTTGGGGTAATAATGGTTTGCCTGGTTCGTATTCGATATAATCCTCGTCTCCGTAGGTCCTCTTATCAACAGAAAGTGAGCCCGCATGCTTTTGTACTGGAGCCTTTATGGGAGCCGCTTCGGGCATAGAACGTGTTTGCCCCATAGTAGTAAAAAATTTATGCATCTCAGATTTCAGCGCAGAACACTGCCCAGCTTGAACAGTTATCTTGTGGATTGCTGGCTTTGGGCATGCATCTTGTTTTTCAGGCTCGGCAGCAACTAGCACTGGCACTTTTGTTATGGGCTTGGCCACCAGCACTTGAGGCTCAGCCGGAACTGGCACTTGAGGCTCAGCCAGAACTGGCACTTGAGGCTCAGCCAGAACTAGCACTGGCATTTGATCTGGCTCTGGCACATTTGTGTTGGGCTCATCAGTGGGCTCAAGCACTGGCACTGGCGTTGTCACTTGAGGATCAGAAGTCACTTTCGATTCTATCACTTTTGCCACTTTATCGGGCACTGGCTCTTCCTCTGCCTTTTCCTCTATTTCACGCTCATCAACAGGTGATAAAGATCCTATATTTTGCACATCCTGAGATGAAAGATATGTGGGGGATTGTGATGAGACAATAGGTGATTTACTCTGAGAACTTGTCTGCAGTAATTTGATATCTCGGCTCGCCCATAGGACAAAGTTATTTAGAGCATCTCTGATTGTCTCAATCCCCTCATCAGGCATTGGAAGATCCAAGGGGTCATTAGTAAATCTGTCGTTGGTGATCTCATTGACCTGAACCTTGGTATAGTCAACAGGAATAGGCCGATTGTGAAATAAATCCCCAGGCATAGCAATGCCTCGTGCAGCCTCTTGGGAATGCCCTTTGCGCCCTATCGGTACATGCAGGCTGCATGGTGTGTTCTCTTTAATATAATTTACAGGAAATTTGTCTTGTACTGAGCCAACACTGCTTGGTATGTCGAGTCGTACCTCTGGCACAATTATTTGTCCCGCTGCAGCCTGCATTATGTTTGGATTCTCGTTAATAAATTCAAAAAAGTGTCGCTCCCACTCTGCACGGCGCTCTGCGGTGTCGTCTGTGCGTGCTTGACGCTTCTTGTATGTGGCACCCTCCTGTTTCTTGAAAGTATTTTTCCAGGGTGCTATAGAAGAGACACCTCGGGTGCGCCCTCGATGTTCCTCGTTTCCGAGAGCAGATGTAAGCTGGTCATTACATCCCTCAGGCTTGAACTTTCCAGTCTTCTCCAACTCAGCGATTTCCTGTGCTTTTTGGAATACTTCACTAGTCCGTGAGTCGGAGAGCATATATTGGCCCTCGGGTGTTTTTTTAGCTCGACCTAGGAGCCATCTCTTAGTGCGCTGATCAGCACCTGAAAACTGTTCAGGTAACCCAGCCGCACGGTCCTCCTCCTCCTTTCTACTCCACTCATCCTCCTTGGCCTTATATCCACCTGGCCCAAGTTTATGTGGGAACTTATTCTTCTTATTAAGTTCTTTGAACATGATGCTCTCTTGTTTGGCTTCTTCCGAGCAATGCTGCATTTTGAATTCGTTCCATTCATTTGGCATTATAAAGCCGTAGTCGTTGAGTGGCGACTCATCTTTCTGAAGGTATTGTGTGTTCAGTTTAGTCCTAAATGTACGGAGAGCCTTCCCGATAGTCTTCAATGTGGCAGCTTTAGCGTCTTCTAAGCGGTCTTCCGGGAATTTATAATGCGCTTTTATATGCTGCCACAATTCGTTCTTTGTAGCTTCAGGGACAGTCTTCCAATTTTTCCAAACTATCTTACATCGCTCCCTGGCGAGACATCCACAGTCGTTACGCCACTTCGCTGTGATTTCTTTTGGCTTCTTTGGAGCCCCATCAACATGCACTTCTTCAACCTCATAGATAGTTGTATGCAGCTTGTTCTTCTCCCGTTTCCCTCTCCTCTTCGCATTTGCAGACGATGTTGTGGCAGCAGGCTCAACATTTGTTCGCTCAGCTGACTCAATAGCTGGGACAATAGTTGTTCTTTTATCGACTTGGAATAATCGACGCTTGCTTCCTCGCTTTGGACGATCCTACGATGATAGACAATGTGAGCTTCAGGAGTGTAATCCTCGGTTAGAAGCTGCTCTGACTTGTTACTAACGTAATAATTACCTCCGCTTGAGCTTCAGGAATGTAATCCTCATCGGCGTCTTCTCTCGTTCTCTTCTTCCTTGGCTCCATTGGATGTTCATTATCCGGAGAGTGGTACGAAGATTCGCTATCGGAGGATCTTTCAGATGAACCCTCTTTATTTGTTTTTGCGGGAGACTCGTAGATGAGCTCCTCGATGGAACGTCCTTCTTCCGCCATAGATAAACTATTCATATTAAGAGGCTAATGTATCAGAATTTTTGTTATGCAAAAAAGGTCTGATGTCATATTAATCCTAAAGTTAGGATATTGTGTTGTTCTCTCTCTCTAGTGTTGTTGAGGCCTCAGCATATTTTGTGTTGTTTTTCAAAATGTTCATGGCTGCCATGGAACCATGTGCACATCCATTCCTTGTCAGCAACACGAGAAAGAAGAAGCTGTTGACAGGAATGGATGTGTCACATGGTTTGATGACATACATGAGATAACTCAATAACAATTTGCATCATAGGCCTCTAAAAGGAATTGCAGAATCTAATGTTGGCCTTCAGCCGGATGCATGAACTTGAGGATTAGTATATAGTAGCCTTAGAAATAATAGCAGTAGTAAACTGATCACAATGTTGTTTAGGCCTCAGCATATTTTGTGTTGCTTTTCAAAATGTTCATGGCTGCCATGGAACCGTGAGCACATCCATTCCCTGTCAGCAACACGAGAAAGAAGAAGTTGTTGACAGGAATGGATGTGTCTCACGGCTTGATGACATACATGAGATAACTCAATAACAATTTGCGTCATAGGCCTCTAAAAGGAATTGCGGAATCTAATGTTGGCCTTCAGCCGGATGAACTTGAGGATTAGTATAGTAGCCTTAGAAATAATAGCAGTAGTAAACTGATCACAGTGTTGTTGAGGCCTCAGCATATTTTGTGTTGTTTTTCAAAATGTTCATGGCTGCCATGGAACCATGAGCACATCCATTCCCTGTCGGCAACACGAGAAAGAAGAAGCTTTGACAGGAATGGATGTGTCTCATGGCTTGATGACATACATGAGATAACTCAATAACAATTTGCATCATAGGCCTCTAAAAGGAATTGCATAATCTAATGTTGGCCTTCAGCCGTATGAACTTGAGGATTAGTATATAGTAGCCTTAGAAATAATAGTAGTAGTAAACTGATCACAGTGTTGTTTAGGCCTCAGCATATTTTGTGTTGCTTTTCAAATATGTTCATGGCTGGCATGGAACTGTGAGCACATCCATTCCCTGTCAGCAACACGAGAAAGAAGAAGTTGTTGATAGGAATGGATGTGTCCCACGGCTTGATGACATACATGAGATAACTCAATAACAATTTGCATCATAGGCCTCTAAAAGGAATTGCAGAATCTAATGTTGGCTTTCAGCTGAATGAACTTGAGGATTAGTATATAGTAGCCTTAGAAGTAATAACAGTAGTAAACTGATCACAGTGTTGTTGAGGCCTCAGCATATTTTGTGTTGTTTTTCAAAATGTTCATGGCTGCCATGGAACCGTGTGCACATCCATTCCCTGTCAGCAACACGGGAAAGAAGAAGCTGTTGATGGGAATGGACGTGTCACACGGCTTGATGACATACATGAGATAACTCAATAACAATTTGCATCATATGCCTCTAAAAGGAATTGTAGAATCTAATGTTGAGGATTAGTATAGTAGCCTTAGAAGTAATAACAGTAGTAAACTGATCACAGTGTTGTTGAGGCCTTAGCATATTTTGTTGCCATGGAACATTAGAGGGAAAAACAACACAAAATATGTTGAGGTCTTAACAACACTAGAGAGAGAACAACACAATCTCCTAACTTGAGAATTAATATAGTGGCTTCGGAAGTAATAGCTGACTACTGTAGCCAAGAAGAGTTTTCATACATTTTCCACCTTTAACATTGTGATCAGTTTACTACTGTAGCCTCAGAAGTAATAGCAGTAGTAAACTGATCACAGTGTCAAAGGTGGGAAATGTATGAAAACTCTTCTTGGCTACAGTAGTCAGCTATTACTTCTGAAGCTACTATATTAATCCTCAAGTTAGGAGATTGTGTTGTTCTCTCTCTTGTGTAGTTGAGGCCTCAGCATATTTTGTGTTGTTTTTCAAATATGTTCATGGCTGCCATGGAACCATGAGCACATCCATTCCCTGTCAGCAACATGAGAAAGAAGAAGTTGTTGACAGGAATAGATGTGTCGCACGGCTTGATGACATACATGAGATAACTCAATTACTATTTGCATCATAGGCCTCTAAAAGTTGTTCTAAAAAGGTGGTAATGTGGTATGCAATATTTCTCATGGCATAACTTAGATATAGAAGACTTCACTCAAGAACTAGAGGGGGGTGGATAGGCGCCTCGACAAAATTCTTTCGAATTAGATGGCCCTTTCAAAACACCCAACGCTCCTCCAAACTTAATCACAGATTTAGCTCCAATGAGTCAAATTAAAAACTATATCACAAACTTGCTATTTAATCTTTATGTCTGATCAAGAAATCAGAATTTAAACAAACTTATGTGTTTAGCACCATACAAATAAAAATGTAATCATGGTTGTCACGGCGCCCTGGGGAAACCAGTCGCCAAGGGGCCGACTGGACGCCTAGGCGCCTAAGCGGGCACCTAGGCGTCGCCTAGGCGACCAATTAAATTCAGCAAACAGAGGTAAGCACTTTGCATTTCAGCAAACATATCCATAGCACACATGTCCATAGCAAACAGAGGGCATACTTCATAATTCATACTTCATAGCACACAACCACACATGCAAAATAAAGTTTCACACAAAAGCAGTAGGTAAATATAGACTAAAAGCAGTAGGTAAATATAGAGACTAAAAGCAGTAGGTAAATATATAGACTAAAAGCAGTAGGTACAAAGTTTAGCAACCTGAACGGGGACGGGGACGGCGACGTGCGCTCGGGGAAGGGGATGGCGGTGATGGCTCCAAGACGGCAGCGCGGGGTCCGGGGACAGCGACGTGGGCTCCGGTGATAGGCGGAGCTCGGGGCGACGGTGGTGACGGGTTCCGAGGGTGGCGGTGCGGGCTCTAGGACGGGGATGGCGGCGTGCATCGGGGACGGGTTCCGAGGGTGGCGGCGTGGGCTCCCGGACAGGGATGGCGGTGTGCGACGGCTCCGAGGCGGCGGCGAGGGGTCCGGGTACAACGACGCGGGCTCCGGTGACAGGCTTTGAGGATGACTGCGATGGCTCCGAGGTGATGGCGAGGGGTCCGGGGACACCAATGGCTCTTTGACGTCGGTGATGGGCTTCGGGGATGACAACGACAATGGCGGCGTGGGCTCTGGAAGCGGCAGCAACTGGCAGAAGAAGATTAGGGCTTAGGGTTTTCAGACGGCGGGAGTGAAAAATTTATATAGGCGGATTAGTAGTGGCGGGCACACGCTGATGTCAGCATGCCCGCCACTGATATTTATCGTAGTAGTGGCGGGCAAAGACATAGTAGTGGCGGGCCACTGACGTCACCGACCGCCACTACTAGGGTTTAGTCTGGGCGGGTGGAAAAAAGTATAGTAGTGGCGGGCATACGCTGACGTCATCATAACCGCCACTACTAAAAGGATAGCAGTGGCGGGCTGGTGACGTCATCATGCCCGCCACTACTAATCCGCCGCTGGTGGGGTTATCTAGCATACGTTGCCACTCATGTCGAGTAACACATTGTATAGCGCAGTGGTGTGGGGGTTGCTTTGGTGCCATGCGGTTCGAGGTTCGAACCTTGCTGCCTGCAGGCGGTTTGAGGTTCGAACCTTGCTGCTAGCATCCAAACATTTTTTTTACATTTCTATTCTAATTTTCATGACTTTTTTATTCATGTTTAAATTCTAGTTTGAACTTGATTTTTTAACAATAAAAATACATCATAACTTATCAAATTTAAAAAATTGGTATTATTCTGCCTCACTTTACTTTTTCTCCCTTAGTTTACTGTTTTATTTCATTAAGTGTGTTTTTATGATCAAAGTCAAAATAAGTTCAATTTGAACTACAAGACATGAAATAATTCACCAAAATTTATATAAAAACCATATTCATGTTTTGACTCTATAATTAGTTATTATTATCCAGTAAATTTAAAATCATCATAAAAAATGTAGGTTTCCACAACACTCGATCGACAACTTGTATTTTTATAGTTTTTTAATCCTCAAAAAATAAAATAAAGTCTAAAAAAGATGAGACTTGTCATGTTGTTATGATATGATCGATCCATAGATGTTGTCATAAAAAATAAAATTGTTTCGAGAAAATAATCACGTAGGGCGTTAAGAAACCTAAGATTCTGCGGGGATGAATTAGGGTTTAGAGATGAAATGACCTAGGTTTGAAAGCAAAACCTATAGTTGATTCTTCCTTTTAACTTGAAACTTTTTGTACAATAAAAATACAACACCTATAGCATCCAAACATTTTTTTTACATTTCTATTCTAATTTTCATGACTTTTTTATTCATGTTTAAATTCTAGTTTGAACTTGATTTTTTAACAATAAAAATACATCATAACTTATCAAATTTAAAAAATTGGTATTATTCTGCCTCACTTTACTTTTCTCCATTAGTTTACTGTTTTTATTTCATTAAGTGTGTTTTTATGATCAAAGTCAAAATAAGTTCAATTTGAACTACAAGACATGAAATAATTCACCAAAATTTATAGAAAAACCATATTCATGTTTTGACTCTGTAATTAGTTATTATTATCAAGTAAATTTAAAATCATCATAAAAATGTAGGTTTCCACAACACTCGATCGACAACTTGTAGTTGATTCTTCCTTTGAAAGCAAAACCTATAGTTGATTCTTCCTTTGAACTTGAAACTTTTTGTACAATAAAAATACAACACCAATATTCTAATTGCAAAAATTGGTATCTTTCATTAACAGAAATTGGTATTTAAATGCAAAAAAGTCCACGTAGAGGTAGGGATTATCTAGCATACACTGCACAAATAGCCGAGAAATACTTTGTAGCGCAGTTGTGCGGGGGGTTCTTTAGTGCCATGCGGTTTGAGGTTCGAACCTTGCTGCCGACAGGCGGTTTGAGGTTCGAACCTTGCTGCTGGCGCCAAATCAACATTTTTTTCTGTTTTGTACTTTTTTAAATTTTCAGCACTTTTATATTGATGTTTAAATCCTCGTTGAACTTGAATTTTTTTAACAATAAAAATACATCATAATTTATCAAATTTAAAAAGTTGGTAATTTTCTGCCTCAGTGTTCGTCACTTGACTTAGTGGTGGCGGGCCGATGACATCATGCGACCGCCACTACTAAATGGATAGCAGTGGCGGGCTGGTGACATCATCCTGCCCGCCACTACTGCCTCTGGTGGGGTTATCTAGCATACGTTGCCACTCATGTCGAGAAACACTTAGTAGCATAGTGGTGCGGGGGTTGCTTTGGTGCCATGCGGTTCGAGGTTTGAACCTTGCTGCCTGCAGGCGGTTTGAGGTTCGAACCTTGCTGCTAGCATCCAAACATTTTTTTACATTTCTATTCTAATTTTCAACATTTCTATTCAAATTTAAAAAATTGGTATTTTTCTGCCTCACTTTACTTTTTTTATTTCATTAATAAACATGTACAATAAAAATACATCATAACTTATCTATAGTTTATTCTTCCTTTGAAATTGAAACTTTTTGTAGAATAAAATACAACACCAATATTCTAATTGCAAAAATTGGTATTTTTCTCCCTTAGTTTACTGTTTTTATTTCATTAAGTGTGTTTTTATTACATATTGTTACGATATGATCGAGACTTTTGTAGCGCGGTGGTATGGGGCTCGCTTTTGACACATCATGTTTATTTGAAAGCAAGTAAACAAACACAAGTCCAGGCTGGGGAAACCAGCTTACACATCGAAACGCACTACTGGTCAAACCCAAAAGAAAGATATGGTTTGGAGCTTCTTCTTCTTCCTCGGCACAAACCCAACCTATTTCTGGTTAAACAGATTAAAAGCCTCAACTTGCCAATCCTCAACTAACTCGGCATCATCAGGCAGTCTAAACTACTCTCCATGTTCCTGAACAAGAAAATACACGCGACGGCGATAGTGAGAACAACTTATTATCAATGATTGAATTGGATGATAAAAATATAAAATTTGCATAAAAAGAGGATCTTGCCTCCTTCCTCCTCTTGCTGTCGCATTGCTCTGCATGCTTCCCTTTTCCACCGCTAGCCTCGGCATGTTTCCCTCTACCACCGGTTGTCTCATCATTCTTCCATCTGCCAACACTTACCCTATCTGGTTGCGGCGATCGCGAGTCGTCCTCCGAGTCAGAGTCCATTATGAGAATCACTTTCTTTGCCAAACAACTGCAAACTATACCATCATGTACCTTATGTTTACCGCATTTGCAAACCTCACACATGCCACTTGATGTAGAGTCTGAGGATCCACTGTTTGGTTCAGTCTTAGGAGGAGCCATCTACAATTTTTTGTCACATTGATATAACATTACAAAACCCTAAGCTAGTATTATTATAGTGGAAATTTTTTTTTCTCAGAAATTTTTTATAGTACATTAAAAAACATTATTGTTATAGTGCATTCAACTAGTAATATTATACTAAATTATATTACCACGCATAAATTAATATAACAATTATAAATCATTTTAACCCTAAGCTCGAATAAAATAAGACTAAAGATAGGTTATCTAACATTTACTGACTGGATGGCGGTGACGCGGGCGGCGCCGAGACGGGCTCCGAGGAAGGTGGCGACGGGCGGAGGGCAGCGGCGATGGGCGAAGGGCAGCGGCGACGTGCTCTGGGACGTCGACGGCGGCGACGGGTGTGGAGGGGGGCGACACGGGAGTTTAGGGTTTAGAAAATGAAACTAGGTTTCGGACGGCGGGAGTGGAAAGTATATATAGGTGTATTAGCAGTGGCGGGCATGCTGACGTCATTCTGCCTTAGTAGTGGCGGGCATGCTGACGTCATCCAGCCCGCCACTACTAATAAAGGGGATTATATATATAGCATATAATACTCTTCCTACATTGACGTGAAACACTTAGTAGCGCAGTGGTGCGCGGGGCTTACTTGGGGCCATGCGGTTCGAGGTTCGAACCTCGCTGCCGGCAGGCGGTTTGAGGTTTAAACCTTGCTGTTGGCCCCAAAAATTAAATTTTTTAAAAAATTTCTATTGTTGTTTAATAAATTTTCTATTGATGTTTAATTAAATCCTCATTTGATCTTGAAAATGTTTTAACAATAAATGACATAATTGATTTTACAAATACGCACGCTAAACATAAATGATCTAGCCTTGCACTAATTTTCCATCGCCATTGGTGCGTAGATAAGGAATCACACTGCCAAATAACAGTTTTGCTTCAACCACATTGATCCTTCATATGTCAACGAAAAAAGGCACCTCATCAAACTGATTGTATTCTTCTTCATCTTCGACTCCATCAACTCCAACAATTCTTTGTTTTCCTGGAGCAACGATGTATTTTTTTCTCATCTTTAGGATCAAGTATGTAAAATACTTGTGCCACGGATTGAGCGAGTATCCAAGGGTCATCTTTATAAGCCACCTTATTAAGGTCAACTATCGTAAACCCGTAATCATCCACCTCCACACCTTCTGGATGTCTGACCCACTGACACTTAAATACAGGGATTTCTATAGAGTTCCCATAGTTAAGTTCCCATATTTCTTCGATGTATCCATAGTAAGCATTCTTTTGTCTAGTGCTATCTTCTGCTTCTCCTCTGACACCACTATTTTGGTGCTGACTCTTTTGATCCTTTGCTTTGGTATAGAATGTGAAACCATTGATGTCATACGGTTGCCATGTTTTAACCATGCTCAATGGACCGCAAGACAATTTATTTATCATCATCTCTTCGTCGGTTTCTCCAATCGAAAGGTTTAGATCCCTCAGCCATGATGTGAAATAAATTTTGTGTTCTTTCATAATCCATTGTTCATCGCGATCTTCATTCTTTTCACGAAGCTCTTGCAGGTGTTGTTCAACATATGGTCTCATAATCGCCAACTGATGCATTACACTGTAATGTGATTCTCTTATTGTTTGGTAACTATTGTCTCGTATGATTTTCCTGCCTTTAGTTCCTTTACCGGTGAGTCTTCCATGGTGCCGGGACACGGGAACTCCTATTGGCCTTCCATCTCTTATGTAATCTGCGTAGCACTCAATGACTTCCTCAGTCGTGTAGCCCTCTATCATGGAACCCTCTTGATAAGCACGATTTCGTACGTAACCCTTGAAGATAACCATTAGACGCTCGTACGCATACATATTGTGCAGGTACGTTGGACCGAGAACAAAGATTTGGTCTGCTATATGTATCATATAGTGCTCCATAATATCAAAATATGAAGGAGGAAAGCACATCTCAAGCTGACACATAGTCTCCCTCATTTGTTTACGTAATTCATTTAACTCTTCAGTGTCGATCACCTTCTTTGATATGACATTGAAGAAGTGACACATGCGTGTTATCACCATCTTCAGAAATGAATGTTTGACTCCTCTTACTGCGATGGCGAGGAATAGCCCAAGCATAACATGACAATCATGAGTGTTGTAGCCGCTCATCCTCAAATCTGCTACGGAGACAATATTCTTTATATTCGTTGAGAATCCTGTTGGAACTCTAATTCCATGTAGACACCTGCAGATTGATCTTTACTCGTCAATTGTGAGGTTATAGCTAGCAGCCGGAAGGAAAAATTTTCCATTGGCCCTTTCCTGTGGGTGAAGCTCGGGTCTAATTCCAAGAGTTTGAAGGTCCCTTCGTACTTTGAGTCCATCTTTTGATTTGCCCGGTATGTCTAACAAAATACCGATAGTGCTTTCGAAGACATTCTTCTCAACGTGCATTGTATCGATAGCATGACCAATCTCCAACTCCTTCCAATAGGGCAAATATCTAAAGAAGATCGACTGCTTTTTAAATGGAGCGTCCTTTGAAATTTTTTCAGATTTCTTCCTCTTCTTTCCGAAAACAACTTTGATATTCTTTACCATTTCGAATAGAAATTTGCCATCTCGATTTCGTGGAGGCTGTCCAAGCTCGATTGTACCGTCGAAATGGTTCCTATTTCTTCGATATTTGTGGTTTTTTGGTAAAAATCTGCGGTGTCACATATATATCGTCTTAACGAATGATGGAAGATGCATAGATTCTGTCTGGTCCACACACACTACACATGATGTCTTTCCTTTAACCTGTCCTATTAGGGACATGCGTCCTGGGTTGTCAGCTATGGTGCAAAAGATTATGGCTCTTAGATTGAAGTGCTCTTTCTTGTGCTCATCCCACACACAGACACCATGTTCCCATAGACGTTTCATATCCTCCATCAAAGGTTCTAGAAAGATATCAATGTCATTGCCAGGTTGTTTTGGACCAGAAATTAGAGTAGTGAGCATAAGGTATTTTCTTTTATGGCACAACCATGATGGAATGTTGAACAAGCATAGAAAGACTAGCCATGTACTATGTGGGTTCCTCATCTCACCGAAGGGATTCATTCCATCCGTGCTAAGTCCCATCCTGATATTTCTAGCATCGTCCGAGAAATCTGGATGGGCCAGGTCAAATGATTTCCACTGCCTAGCATCCGCAGGGTGCCGAAGTTTTCCGTCCTTCTTTCGCCCAGTGAAATGCCAGATTAATAGTTCAGCATCTCTAGGATTAGAGAACATACGTTTCAAGCGATCAATCACCGGTAGGTACCACATTACTAAGGCTGGAACTTTCCTCTCCGTCTTTTTTCCAGGATGGTCTTCAATAACATTTTTATCCCTCTTCTGCAACCTCTTATTATTCTTCTTCTGGTGGTCATTGTAGTCCTCCACACAGTCATTTGGACGTTTGTATCGACTCGCGTTGCACTGCGGACATCTCTCTAACAATCCATACTCTTTTCGATATAGGATATAGTGGTTCGGACATGCATGAATCTTCTGGACGCCCAAAATCAACGGACAAATCATCTTCTTTGCTTGGTACGTATCAGATGGTAAACCATTGGGTTTTGGCAAAACCTTTTTTAGGAGTTGTAAAAGATCTGAAAAACTAGTGTCAGACCATCCATTGCTGGCCTTCAGTTTCATAAGCTCAAGAATTGTGTACAACACAGTATACTGCTTATCGCATCCGTGGCGTTCCTCGTAAAGAAGGTTTTTTGATGCTTTGTCAAGTGCTTCAAAGTTATCGTATCCTTTGGTTGTAGTTCTCTGCAACAACACCTCAGGTGCAACATTTCGCATCAGTTCCTCCACATCAAAGGCGTCATCATCATCATGTTGATCAACATCATCATGTGTTATGTCGGATGTATGATCACAACCTCTTCTATGTTGATGAGCATCTTGCGGCACATCGGAATCTTTAGGCGGATTTTGGCCCATCTCACCGTGTTTCGTCCATATATAATAGTTCTTCACGAAACCATTTTTCAACAAGTGAAATCGTATGGTTACACGATCAGAACACGGATACATCGCTTCGTTTTTACAAACTTTACAAGGACAATATATTGCCTCTTCACTCTGACGGGAAGCATATTGTGCGGCAGCGTCAGCAAATTCAGTTACTCTGTTAAAATATGCCACCACATCTCCGTCGTTGGATGAGTACATCCAGGACATGTGCTCCATCTAAAACATATATTATTTGAAAAAATATTAATAAATTCATTATTGTTAATTTTAGTAATTTACAAATTGAAAATATATTGATTTATTATCGCTCATAACAACATTAATTAAAAATCCTCAATGCTTTAATTAAAACTATTTATTAAGCAGAAAAAATTATTAAATAAATTAACTATATTGGTTTCTCTCTCTCCAAACAACATAACTCTAGATCTATAATCATAAATCAAATTAAAAAAGAGATTAAAATGACGTAAATCAATATACAAGTGATGAATAATTGTGAGGAGGGTCATATTTGTTCATTTGGGAGAAGGTAACACTGTAAATGGAAGATTATTTGAAAATTTCTATTCACAAACCCTAAATTAGAAAAATACTAATAACTCATTGTATACATGATTAAATACAAAATAAATGTGAGATTCGGCATGGATTTACCTCCTAGAATGAAATCCTTCAAAAGAAACGAAAACAAAGCCTCCCCCCTCTTTATCTAGATTTTTGTCGCCATTGTACGGACAAAATTAAATGCGAACTCCAGTAGAGCTCGAGGAGGAAGAAGCTGCGCATTTATAGCTAGAATAGTAGTGGCGGTCGCAAGTGATGTCATCAATACTTTAGTGGCGGCCATATTAGCAGCGGCGGGCAGCACCAGCGCCCGCCACTGCTATTGGTACAATAGTGATGGTCCGGGATGACGTCAGCACCGACCGCCACTACTTTACCAACAATAGTGGCGGGCGCTGGTGCTGCCGTCAGCACCAGCAACTGTAGTGGCGGGCATCTAATGGCCCGCCACTACAGTGGTTTTGCCCAACGCCACTACAGTGGTTTTGCCCAACGCCACTACAGTGACGGTTTGTAGTAGTGTATGTTGATCAAATTTAATTAATAGTAAGTAAATGATATAAATGCCATCTACTAACTCGAGTAGAACAACTATACTCACTCGCACAATAGTCCTTATAAATCCAATAACCATTCACATTTAGATTATGAGACTAACTGCGGAGATCATCACTTGGCTTGCCCATAACCATAGGCACGACTTTTCAAAAAGATTATACTCTGATTAGAGGTATACAAATTTACCCACAAGACAAGAAATCATCTTGCAAACGCCAAAATCTTGCCAAAACCCTTTGACATTGATCGTCTCAGCAGAAGGACAACCACACTTGGTTTCGCCGACGCTCCAATGCTTGGATTACGTAGACCCCCTTTTGTGCCATTGTGTCTAGTCAATAAAAAGGAAACAAGGTGTCCTTTCTTCTCAACTCTCCTGACCCGCCGCTCGGTGCATCCCACTGAACCGACCTATATGCCAGGTTAGGTCTTACCCACTATACTTATGGCTTGTACAGAAATGCTTTGCAATATATCCTGCAGAACGGTCCTTATAGTGCCCTGGGTGATACCAACCAATGCACTCGCTTGCACCCGGAAACCCACCATTGCCATTAACTTAACCATTTTCCAAACATTGCTTCCCTCATTTTAGAACCATGAGAAGAGACAAATTCGGGGAATATAAAAGAGAATAAAGTATCCAGTCTAGTATAAGACTCATTTTTAGCAATAATAAGCAAGTTTGCCAATACTTGGGCACTAACTAATATTATAGTATTTAGGGCAAAAAGGGAAAATGGATCAAAAGCAAGGCTTGGGTTTGCACCACAAGGTCAAGGGATCTAAATAAATATAACTATAGGTTTTAATTGGACTAATGCAATTAAATCCTTGGGTTACAGCGATAATTAATTTGAAAACATGGGTTCAACATATTCAAGGAAGGGGGTGTGACTTGCCTCTTGCGATTGGAACCTTTTAACTCTTGAACGTAGACTTCTGGGACTTGCGCGAGGCCTTCAATTCTTCTGCAACACGAGGAACTACATCACAATGAAATTGTATTATTAGTTAAAGTGTCGAAGATAAGATGGGAAAGATATTGAATTTATAAAATCACATGAAATGAGACACTTTTTGTGAATTTCCTCCGAAATAGGTTGAGAAGACCTCGAATGGTGTATGAGCGATATGGACCAAGTACACATTCAAGTAGAGCACGAATCTAGATGAATTTAGGAAGTTGAATGGATCGATTTGGAGGTAACATGGAAAAGATACGAATTTTAGAAGTTCTAATTCATTCACATGAAATGAAAGATCTCTAAAAAGAAAAGAAATAACCACGAGATTATTCCTTTGGATTAAATGAGACAGTCGACATGTGATCAACACACTCACTTAGATAGAATGAAATAGAATGATTGATCTTGAGTTGAGACAAGGGTAGTGTTGGGGGAAAATGAATGGCAGGGACAAGCAGACAGAACGGAGGGAGGCATCGTCCACAGGCTATCCGTGGTACCTCTGAATCGACTCGTACAGAATGAAGTCGAAGAAGAAGGACACGAAGAGGCAAAGGATAGGGAGTCCGAATCTATCACAGTTAGAGTAGGGTCTTAGGAAGTCCCAATCCCGAAGGCCCCTTCACCGAAGCCTGGCAAAGGTATGTCTCCTACTCCGACCGAAGCCTGCGCTGGAGCCTGGTCCGATCGACTAAGCGAGGTTGGTCCAATTGCCAGGGTCCGCAGCGAAGACCCCTCTGAATACAGAACATGCCAGGCCGAGCTGGACATTACCACTTCGGCCAAAATTAACAGAAAGTAGGCAGTGGAACCTAGTACCAAGCCACAGCCATCTTGGGCACCTCTAGGTATGTCCAAATCACAAAAGAGACGTCTACAATGCCTACGGGCATAGGAGATGTGCGAAAAGAAAGCCAAGGACGAGCAAGATGCTATCTTTGAAGAAATCCGCCCTCGGCCAACTACGAGACATGTATGGAAGGTTAAGCCGATTGAGATGACCAATCCGGCCCCTAGTCCGAGCGACGATGAAGACAACATGCTTGACGATGACTACTCGCCCATCTCTGAGGGACCCGGACCCTAGGCAATGGACATCAACGTCGTCATGCTGCCCACCGAGTTCGCCCTACCACAGGACGAGGCCGAGGTCACTTAGTTGAACCTGGGCCCGTGCAATGCTATATTTGAGAAACCCAAGGACTCGGCTCACCATGTAAAGCCTCTCTACATCAGGGGTAACATTGACGGAAAGCTGATCTCCCGGATACTTATTGATGGTGGTGCCACCATTAACCTAATGCCTTATTCGCTGTTGAAGAAACTTGGCAGGGACGAAGAAGACCTGAAGAAAACTAACTTAATGCTCAACGTCTTCAACGGCGAGAGTTCTGAAGCCAAAGGCGTGCTCTCCATGGAGTTGATAGTAGGAAACAAGACATTGCCAACAACATTCTTCATCGTCGATGTGCAAGGTAACTACAGTGTGCTGCTTGGGCACGACTGGATTCACGCAAATTGCTGCATTCCTTCTACTTTGCACCAGAACCTAATTCAGTGGGACGGCGATGAAGTAGAAGTCGTACCCACATACACTTCAGCCCAAGTGGCATTGGCTGATGTGTCCATTGACGTCGTTCACAACAAAGTAGAGTGTCTATCAGGTAGAGATCTTTTGGATTGAGATTTTGTTAGCATGTCCGGAGGATGTTTTGTACTAGTGTATATAAAGTTGGCTGGTGTAGCATGATTGTTTCTAAATTAGTAGTCATGTCTAGCAAGAGTAATCTGGATCGGCTAAAGTCTTGTGTAGTGCAGTATCGGTCTACTAAAGACAGTATTTCTGAAGCCATCGAAGACTTTAGCGAAGTAGAGAAATTAGGACAAGGTTTTGCGTCGGCCGACCCTTTAGAAGAAGTTGACATAGGCGATGGTAGTGTCCCAAGGCCGACTTTTGTAAACCAATAGTTACAGCCTGATGAGAAGGCTGAAGTAATAAAGTTGCTTCGATCGTATGTTGATTGTTTCGCATGGGAGTATAGCGAGATGCCGGGGTTAAGCCGCGAGCTCGTGGAGCATTGGCTACCTATTAAACCCAGATTTAGGCCTTATAAACAGCCTCCTCATCGCTTTAATTCGGTCGTCTATGACTGAGTTAAAGAAGAAGTGGAGCGACTGCTCAAAGCTGAATTTATTAGGCCATGCAGGTATGCTGAATGGGTCGCTAACATTGTGCCTGTAGAAAAGAAGGGGAGCGGAAAAATACGGGTTTGTATTGATTTTAGGGATCTAAACAAGGCCACTCCGAAGGACAAGTATCCAATGCTGATAGCCGACATGCTGATCAACGATGCTTCAGGACAAAAGGTACTAAGTTTTCTTGATGGCAATGCTAGTTATAATCAAATCTTTATGACCGAAGAGGACGTCTATAAGACAGCCTTTCGATGCCCTAGTTTTGTTGGTTTGTTTGAGTGGGTCGTTATGACTTTTGGTTTAAAGAATGTTGGATCTACGTATCAACGTGCTATGAACTTAATCTTTCATGACTTGCTAGGAGTTATGTTAGAAGTTTACATCGATGATGTTGTAGTCAAATCAAATGCTACTGGAAACCACTTAGTCGATTTGAAAGTTGCTTTTGATATGATGCAATAGTATGGTTTAAAGATGAACCCGCTCAAATGCGCTTTCGGTGTGTCGGCAGGCAAGTTCTTAGGCTTCATGATTCATGAAAGAGGTATAGAGATTGATCCTAAGAGGCTTGAGAAAATTAGAAACTCTACAGCGTCGGCATGCAAGAAAGATGTACAGAAGTTGCTAGGCAAGATGAATTATTTGCGCTGCTTTATATCTAACTTGTATGGCAAGATTGATGCCTTTGTCCCCATACTCTGGTTAAAGAATGAAACCGAGTTCACTTGGGGGGCAAGTCAACAAAGCGCCTTTGAAACGATCAAGGAATTCTTGTCATCGCCACCCGTCATGAGGGCGCCAAAAGCCGGGATTCCGTTTTGGCTATACATCGCTGCCGAAGATAGCGTGATTGGGGTCGTGCTAACCTAAGAGGTTGAGGGAAAGGAGTACATCATCACATTCTTGAGTCGCTGCCTGCTAGACGCTGAGACCAGGTACGTGTTTGTGGAACGCTTATGTTTATCACTTTACTACGCATGTACCAAATTACGTCACTATCTTCTCCCTACTACATGTGTTGTTGTTTGCCAAACCGATGTTATAAAACACATGTTGCAAAAGCCGATTCTAACTGGAAGAATTGGGAGTTGGACATACGCTTTGATTGAGTACGATTTGGCCTATGAACCCCTAAGTGCTATGAAGGGCCAAATTGTCGCTAACTTTATAGTTGATCACCACATAGATGTCAGTTGGAGTGACAATGTTTCTCTAGTTGAGGTAGTACCATGGAAACTTTATTTTGATGGTTCAGCTTACAAAAGTGGCCAAGGTATTGGAGTGGTTCTCATATCACCTAGTGGAATGCATTTTGAAACCTCGGCTCGTTTGGAATTTCCGTCTACTAATAACCAAGCTGAATATGAGGCTTTATTACTAGGACTTGATTTGTTGGAGTCCATGGGTGTTAAACATGTTCATGCGCATGGTGACTCCCTATTAGTAGTGCAACAGGTAGCTAAGAGTGCTCAATGTTTTAATGGCTTGCTAAACAACTACTTGGATAAATGCCTAGACATAATTGCTACTTTTGATGACTTCAAAATTTGGCATGTGTTAAGGGAGGCCAATTCCATTACAAATGATTTGGCTCAGAAAGCATATGGTTATCGGGTCAGGAGAGGTCAATTTTCTGTACAAGAAAAGCCAATGCTTGGTCTCACTACTAAAGCCAGGAGCTTCGGGCAGGCGCGAGGGTTGCCGAACCCTCTAGACACCTCCGGCCACCAGAGACTACCGTGCACCAGAGCCCTAGGGCCGGAGTACTCCGCCCACCGAAGGGTCTAGCATGCTGGAGCCTATGCGCCGAAGTCCCCTGGACAGTGAGGGTTTCCGGGAACCCGAATCCTCCAGCGGGAGGCTTCGGCCTAACCCACTTCGCGCAGCTGGCTCGAGCAGGCCTCGGCAGAAGCAGGAAGGGCTTGGGGGGCACTCCGAAATTAGTAGCCTATACGTCACTCTAGTGAATGAGCTAGCAAACCGTTCGGGAGCCCATAATGGCGATTGGAGAACTCCGATCGTCTAGTATTTGAGGGACCCTAATCAAAGGGTTGATCGGAAAGTTTGGCGGCAAGCGTTTAAGTTTGTGTTGCTAGATGATACACTGTATCGCCGAACTATTGATGGAGTACTGTTGAAGTGTTTAGACAATGAACAGTCCCAGGTAGCTACGGGAGAAGTCCATGAAAGACTTTGTGGCACTCATCAGTCGGCACAGAAAATGAGTTGGATGCTCAAAAGAGCGGGTTTCTACTGGCCGACTATGACTGATGATTGTTTTAAGTATTATAGAGGGTGTGAAGCGTGTCAGAAGTTTGGCATTATTCAGTTAGCTCCTGCTTCATTACTTAACGCTATTGTCAAGCCATGGCCATTCCGAGGTTGGGGTTTTGACTTCATGAGCCAAATTCACCCTCCTTCTTCAAAAGGGCATCAGTTCGTGTTGATGGCGACCGACTACTTCACCAAATGGACCGAAGTCATGCCTCTCAAGAACATGACTCACAACGAGGTACTTTATTTTCTCTTAAAGCACATTATACATAGATTCGGTATCCTTAAACCCTCACTACAGATCAAGGCAGTTCGTTTGTTTCTAAGGAAGTGAGTGACTGCCGAATTTTATGGTATTAAGATAATAAACTCTTCACCATACTATGCTTAGGCCAATGGTTAGGCCGAGTCTAGTAACAAAACTGTGATTAAGCTTATTAAGAAGAAAATTGAAGAGTTCCCTAAGAGGTGGCATGAAGTGCTTTCTGAGACACTATGGGCTTGTAGAATTGCGAAACACGGTGCTACCAAAGTTAGTCCATATGAGTTGGTGTATGGACAATAAGCCGTTCTACCTGTGAAAGTAGATCTTGGCTCTTTGAGAGTTCTCAAGCAAGATGGCTTATCGGTTGATGAGTATGAAACTCTTTTAAAGGACAATCTAGAAGAAGTGACCGATAAGAGGCTGAGGGTTTTAGAAACTATAGAAATAGACAAGAGGAGAGTAGACAAAGCCTACAATAAGAAGGTTAAACCAAAATCGTTTCAAGTAGGTGACTTGGTTTAGAATAGGATTTTTCCCTTAGGCACTAAGAGCCCTAAATTTGGTAAATGGTCACCTAGTTGGGAAGATCCTTTCAAAATAGCCGAAATCACTATTAGCAATGCCTATGTGTTAGAGTCTCTGCAAGGAGAGCGGTTTCAAAGAGCTTTGAATGGTAGGTACTTGAAAAGGTATTTCCCAAGTGTGTGGCAAACAACTTGAAAAGTGTCACAGGCCGATATGAGAAGTATCATCTTTAGCCCGTTACGCTTTTAGTTCACTTAGTTCACTAAAAGGCAGGGGGGATGTGTTGATAGCAAAAAATGGCATTAGTGGTTAAGATTATCAAAATACCAATTTTGGTAATTTGGGCCAAAAATACACATGTCCTAGGCTGAGCCGAAGCCCTACAGGGCCGAAGGCCCACAAAGCTATGGCTTCGGAAGCTTCTGGCAAGCCTGCAGCCTTCAGCCCGAAGGCCTTCGGAGGCCCACCCCGCCGAAGTTTCAGCCCGAGGAGTAGGCTTTGGCGAGCCTGGCCGAAGGCCCACTTCAGGCAGAGATAGAGATTGAGTCTGATTTTTGACTAAGTCTTTTTCCACGTGTGATTAAGCCAATTTATACCAGATTAGACTTATAGATTAGAAGTCTATCCCCTATAAATATAGGGATGAGGCCGGTTAAGAAACCCCCAACACAATCAACACAAAGCCCTAGATTTGAACCGTACTTTATTTTACCTTTACTTTCTGCACTCTTCGTGGGTTTGCCTGGAAGCCCTCCGACGACCACTTCGGAACAGTGGTAATCCTTGTTACTTCACTTGTAAAGTATCTGTTAATCTATATAATAGATTGTTATTGCCTTGTTACTTCGCCTGTGAAGTATCTGCTAATCTGCATAACAGATTGCTACCTTTGCCCCTAGTGCAACACTTGGTAGAATTCGGTCTTCAGGCCGAATTGGTACTTCGAATCTACTCTGTTGAAGGTTTCCATGTTCGGAGCTACTTCGTCGGAGGTGCCTGAAGGTGAGAGATTAGTTTCGGAGGCTGCCAAAACACCCCTCGGCGAGAGTACTACTTCGACTACCTGTGCTGGACCGTCACGCTGTTATCGGTTTGACCCAGTCCCACATGCCAACACGCTTCACGACAGGCTTCATCACGACAGGCTTCGCCACGCTCGCACCCCGCGTCATACGAAGTCACGCCCGCGTGTTGCATCTAAGTTATTTTCCTGTGTCGGAGACTTCACGCTGAATCCCGCTATTCGGAGGTGATTGTCGCGTCCAGATCGGTTCAGAGTTCATCTTTGGCCAGATCAGTCTAAACGCCGAAGGTACCCTTAGGCGGGACACTTCGCACTAGATGCCGAAGGTACCCTTCGACGACACCCTTCGCACTATACTTCGAATCAGTCAGGCTCCGCTCGGCTTGCTGATTTGTTCTGTTTAATATATTTCTTTCGGCTAATTGGATTATTTTATGTGATTTGATTACCTGGCGACTCCACCCCTTACCATGGTTAAGGGTAGTTGGAATGTGACGTCGGTGTTATATTACGCTTAGGCTTGTCCCTAAGTATTCGCACACTTTTGGATCGTCGAACTGACCCAAGTGCGGGGGCACATTTCTATGTCAACAGACGCATAATGTCTGACAAAACCTCCCTCATCTCCAAAGATAGTTGAGTTACAGTTGGCCAAGGGCACTAACAACCTCATCATCCTAAATATATTGACTAATATGAAAAGGGAACTCTTGGACAAAGACTGCAAAGTAGAAGAAAGAGTTACATAGATGAATCTGATCGCGGTAGGACGACAAATGTAGAGGATACTTACATCAACCAGACTGACACGGTTGGCCATTTATAGGTCCCCATCTGTAGGGGAGGCTACGACATCACCTTCCACCTCAACAAGAGGATGGGTGTGCGTACTCCCTCCATCGAGGCTAGCTTGGGGGGCAGGCGAGGCAACAGGATCAAGCACCGAGTCCATCCAAGGTCGATATAAGTCCTATGAAAACCCAAGAGAAATTAAGGTAAAATAAGGTAGCTAGGACGAGGCATCATTAGTAGCAAATGGAGCTACAGCGTCAGATGGAGCAATAATGTTAGCGGTAGTCACTGATTCGCTAGAGCTCATAACATCATTCTTTGACATGTCGACTTCAATGACCTCTGTAGTGACATTCTCGGTGACTACTGTCAGTGAAGTAGCAGCGGGGTCATCAGCCATGTGCTTGAACAACACGTAAAGGGATGCATCATCGAGAGGATGATAGGGTGACAGCTAAAAATAGTGAGAAGATGTCAAGTATCGAGGACATAAGAAATCAAAAATGCCGCACTATAACAAGAGTAAACCTGAGCTGATGGAGGTACTTCAGAAACTAGTGGAGAGGTAACAACGACAGCCAGGTGAGCGTCCAGGGAAGCAATCGACATTAGCTATAAGAAAAAGGGGGATAAAACAATGAAGACAAATAGAGAAATCTTCATAAAGAGAAAAGGGGAAAACTTACTGGACGCAATGGAGTCGAAGTTGGGACTACGGCTTGGCTGGATCGAGCCCTGGTAACCCGTCGTACAGCGGCAACCGACCTCTCGTGTTTGTGCCCAGGGGCCTTGACTCTTATTAATCAATTCTGTTGGAGTGGGAGCCCCACTGCCCAAATTAGTGGTGACTGATATTGGCCCATACACTATTGACCTACCACTTTGGCTCAATGAAGGTGCATCGAAGTCATCCTCCTACAAGAACAGAGACGATCAAAAGATGAAGAATGGTAAACAAGTTAAGGATATTATAAATTGGGAAAAACCTCAGGATCAATGTCCGTGAAGGTCGGGTCCAGTGACAGGAAGTACTGTTTGGAGTGATGGTTGAAGGCATGTTGGCTCATTTCTGACCACCATCTCTTGTAGGAGACTGAGGACACCCAAATGTGTTCCAGTAGGGAAGTTTGCCAAGGGGAATTGAATCGCCCATGGAAAGGAGTCGATTGTACTCTAGAGAACTTGTTACTTCACCGTGGACCTAGATCCAACCAATGTAGAAGAAACTGATCGATGGCTGGTTGAAACCAAGCTGACGGGCGCAAACTATTGGATGATAGAACTCGTAGGAAAGTTTGCACGTGGGGCCAATAGTAAAGTTGACCGAAAGGAGGCAAGGAGAGATAGTAGCAAGGAAAATGTCCAGAAACAATGACTCAATGATTTGAATCCTACCTACGTTTGGCATTGTCATTTGGGTTATATAAATGAGAAGCATGTGCAGAAGCTCCATAGTGATGGACTTTTGGAGTCATTTTATTTTGAATCATATGACACATGCTAGTCTTGATTACTTGGCAAAATGACAAAGACGCCTTTCACTAGACATAGTGAGAGGACAAATGAGCTATTGGCCATATTACATACAAATGTATGTCAAACGTTTGACATCTGACAAGCTCAGTCCTAAATCTGACAAGTGCTTCTTTGTGGGTATCCTAGGGAAACCAAAGGATACTATTTCTATAATAGAGAAGAGGGCAAAGTGTTTGTCGCTCGAAATGGTGTATTCCTTGAGAAAGAGTTTCTCTCAAAAGGAGTTAGTGGGAGGACGGTGCATCTCGAAGAGGTTCGAGAGCCACTGGAAGGTGTTCCATATCCCACTAAACCACAACAGGATATGCAAGATGTTTCACAACCCGTTGTAGAGACACCAACCTATGAAGGTTTGGGAGGATGAGTCACGCGCTAGAGCGGTTCATGTTTTTGACCACTGGGCAGCGTGATGTGTTGTTGTTGGACAACGATAAGCCCAAGACCTATGCGGAAGCAATGATGGGACCAGACTCTGAGAAATGGCTTAGAGCCATTGGATCCGAGTTGGAGTCCATGTGAGAAAACCAAGTTTGGAACTTGGTTCATCCTCTCGATGGTGTAAAAACTATTGAGTGTAAATGGATCTTCAAGAAAAAGATAGACATTGATGGAAATGGTCACATCTATAAGGCATGATTAGTGGCGAAAGGTTTCAAATAGATTCAAGGTGTTGATTATGATGAAAAATTTTTGCCCACCGCTATGCTTAAGTCTATTCAGATCATCCTAGCAATTGCTGCATTTTATAATTATGATATATGGCAAATGTATGTCAAGACGGCTTTCTTGAATGGAAACCTAAGTAAGGATATGTACATGATATAGCCTAAAGGTCTTGACGATCCTAAAAATGCTAGGAAAGTTTGTAAGTTGTAGAAATCCATTTATGGGCTGAAGCAAGCTTCTCGGAGTTGGAATCTTTGTTTTGATGAGGTAGACAAAGGGTTTGGCTTCATCATGAATGAAGAAGAGCCTTGTGTTTACAAGAAGGCTAGTGGGAGCTCACTTGTATTTCCGGTCTTATATGTGGATGACATATTATTGATCGAAAATGACATTCCTTTGTTGAATGCTGTTAAGACTTCATTGAAAAATAGTTTTCGATGAATGATCTTGGAGAGGTAGCATAAATTTTGGGCATAAAGATCTATAGAGATAGATCAAAATGGCTAATTGGATTAAGCCAGAGTATGTACATTGACAAAGTTTTGAAATGGTTCAAAATGGAGAATCCTAAGAAGGGATTTCTACTAATGCCACATGGTATTTCTCTTAGTAAGACTTAGTGTGCTGCGACACCTGATGAGCTAGAGAAAATAAGTGTGATCCCGTATGCCTCCGCGATCAGGTCCATCATGTATGCCATGTTGTGTACACGCCCAGATGTTTCATATGATCTAAGTGTTACGAGCAGGTACCAATCAAACCTGGGTGAAAGTCACTGGGCTGTATTAAAAATTATCCTCAGGTACTTAAGAAAGACTGAGGAAATGTTCCTAGTGTTCGGTGGTGATGAGGAGCTCATTGTAAATGGTTACACCGACGCTAGATTTCAGACCGATAAAGATGATTCTTGATTGCAATCTGGTTTTGTGTTTTGCCTCAATGGAGCCACAATGAGTTAGAAGAGTTCCAAGCAGGAGATGATGGCCGATTCTAAAATGGATCCCTGATCTTGTCATCATGTGGGACAATGATGATACATAGATTAGCACATCTGACTGATTGATGATCATGTTTCATAGATCATAGACATAGAGATGTCAAATAAGTGATGTGGACACATGTTGGTGAACATGCTGTTGGATAAACCCACTTGAGATACTGCTGGGATTGTTATTGTAATGTGCCATCAGTTGTCATCTCAAATGGTGTACCTGTAGAGTCCTCAAACCTAAGATTATCATTTGATTCCAGAATGCCTAGAGACACACTTAGATGCTTCCTAATGCTATTCCATAACAGGGTAGTAATAAGGGTTGTTTTTAAGTGTGTTGTGAAACATGTCTTGGGATGTGAGCAGTTAAGATGAAATTTACCCCTACTAATAGCAAGAGAGGCGTCTCTGGGCCCCTCGAGGTAGTCGGATTGGAAAAGTGCATGGTCATGCCACTATGACTAAAGAGTTAGTCATGATTTGAATCCACTACTTGTTCGAGTGTAATGTCGAGCTGTCTAACAAGAGTGGCATGAATCTCGCCTTGAGCTTAACTAATGTTGTGTGGTAAAGGGATTGGTGCGTGCGTATATCAAGGTTTAGTGGAAATTGTTTTTGTACGCTTTCGGGAGTTAATATGTGTTGCTTGGTACTGCTATTGATCAGTGAGTCAGAAAAGGTTTCTGGTAAACATCCGTTAGTGTATGAACCTATCGGGTCACACACTTAAGGGGATGGATTAAGAAAATTGCAAAGAATTAATTCTTGTGAAAGTGGGAGATTAAAGGAATAGTGCCCAAGAAAATTCCAGTTGGATAAGAAGTTCTAATTTGGAATCGGAAGTTCCGGTTATTTTCTGAATTGGAAACAGAGAGCTCAAATTGGAAGATCTGATATGGTATCGCAAGTTCTGATAATTTATTGTTTGTGAAACAGAGAGCTCAAATCGGAAGTTCTGATATGGTATCGGTAACTTCCAATGCGTATCGGGTAAAATTGCAGTGATCGGAAATTCCGATAGGAGGTACCAGAAGTTCCGATGCTACATTGAATTGGAGTATGAAAGCTCTGATCGGAAGTTCTGATCTAGGGATCAGAAGTTCCAATGTGGGCATAACATATTGGATATGTTGGGTCTCGAGTTTTTTGAAGCCGGTTTGTTGGGTTTCGAATTATTGCAAATCAAGTTATTCATAGTTTAGATGAGATCTAAACCCTAGCCACCAAGAACTCCTCTCCTCCCTTTCTTGATCTCAAAAGTTGAAAATGAGAAATCTCTCGTTTGTCACGTACGGTGCTAGCACATCGACATGGGAAGGATCACATTCCTGTATGTGTGGATACCATGGAGGCGTTGCTCCAATAGCAGCGCTCGTGGACTTCTTCACGTGAATACCTACATGGTCTTCGTCATTTGGATCACTGGGGAAACGACCAGAGTGAGGCGAGGATAGGCGAGGACGCGCTTCCCCGACATCTTCTTCCGCTGCACCTAGCGTGTCTCATGCTAGAAGGCACCGATCTATGATCCCTCACGCACATGGTCCTTGGCCTTGGGGTAAAATTTTTAAAATTGTCGGCTAGCGTAGCTTCCCTATTCACCAACACGCAGCACCTCAAGAAGAAGATTCAGTGATGGGAAGACAAGGTCTGCTTCGATGAAAGATTCGAATACCACCACCTCATCATCCTGTGGCTCCGGAATGACTTCATCCCCCGAGATCCATGCAACCACACCACGTTCAATCCTCCCCTAGGTAATCTCCTTCACTGACTTCTCGGTGCAGGCGAACTTCTCCAAAATGAAGGTTTACTCTGTGTACTTCTCCGACAGAGGTCTGATGTCCCAAGGACCATAGACATTTGAGGCACCAAGGCCCCATGAAGGAGTGGCCACCGCCGCCGCTTGCTATTGGAGGAGCTAGGAGCCTGACGAGGCTGGAAAGACCGAACTCTTAGTAGTATTCTTCGTCATTGTCGGAGTTCTAATATCATGAAAAATGAGGCATGAAAGAGAAGTTTCAGAGGTTGAATACAAGTGGCAAAAGTTTTGAAAGATTGAAAGTGTGAAAAGCTCACGATGACGTTAACACCCTTTTTATATGTCGTAGGGCTTGTATCGCAAGTATCTGCCCATTGGCATTTGTTACCACGTATCACTTCACCCCGTCGCTGGCACGTCATCCCAAGGTAAAAAACCTTTTGGGAAATACAAGCCCTAAGATCACGGTGACGATTGGGCTTCATATATTCGTCGTCCCATCACAGTGGCATTTGGTTGTTCGAGGTACGACTTTGGTTTACTCGAGAATATTCTTCTCAACTCCTAACGTTCGAGTAACTCGTCGAAGGATGATGCCTGGTAGTAACACACAGAGGTGTTTTCGTCGATATATGCCTCTTTCATTATCACAACATGATGTTTGCATTTTGCTAGCGCATATTACTTCTTCTTCAGCTAAAAGGGCTTCGAAGAAGCATGTGCGAGGGGCTACTATTGGGGGAAAATAATCGCATCATTTTGTAATTAAATGTGACACTCCGAAGAAGCCTTTGAAGTAAACTTCCATGGAGGGTTCAGTATCTAAAGCCTCGGGGTCTTCTACGAAGGGGTACCAGAGCCCTTCCGGTGGCTAAAAGGCCTTGGAAGATCACTTTCCCTATACGATAAGACGTTTGCTTTTTAACTATGTGTTGACACGAAAACGTGCCCCTGCACTTGGGTCAGTTCGATGATCCAAAAGTGTGTGGATACTTAGGGACGAGCCTAAGCGTGACACAACACTGACATCGCGTTTTGACTACCCTTAACAGTGGCAAGGGGGTGGAGTCGCCAGGTAATCAGATCACACAAGAAATAATCAAAGTAGCCAAAATATATAGATGAAATAATCTAATCGGCCGAACGGAGCCTGATTGGTATAGAGTTTACCATGCGAAGGGTCACCGAAGGGAGCCTTCGGTGTCTAGTGCGAAGGGTGTGCCGAAGGTAGCCTTCGGCATTTGGATCAATCTAGCCGAAGGCAGGCTCCGAACAGATCTCTAACGTGAAATCACCTCCGAACGACAAGGTTCGGTGTGAAGTCTCTAATGCAACAAAAATCCAACGCGACGCGCTGGCACGACTTTGTCTGGTGTGGAGTGTTGGCATGACGAAGCTTGGTGCTGAGTACTAGTATGACAAAGCCTGATGCGGAGCACTCTAGCATGGCCCCGACATAAAGAAACCCGATGCGGAGTGGCTCCGGTACGCGGGACTTGACCAGACCGACAACAGTGTGACGGGTCTAGCACGGGTAATTGAAGCAGGGTTTCACTGAAGGGCGTTTTGGCAACCTCCAAAACCAATTTTCTAGCTCTATAAACCTTCGGCGAAGGGGCTCCGACCACAAAAACCTACAACAGAATAGAGATCAAGTGCATATTCGGCCTGGAGACCGAATTTACTAAGTGTTGCAGTAGGGAAGCGAAGGTAGAAATCTGTTACGTAGAATAACGGATGGTTTGCAGGCGAGCCAATAAGGTGATAGCAATCTGTTACGTAGATTAACGGGTACTTCACAAGCTAAGTAACAAGGCTTACCACTGTTTCGAAGTGGCCGGCGGAGGGCTTACAGGCAAACCAACGAAGGTTGTACGGAAAAGTAAAGGAAAGTAAAGTACGGTTCAAAGCTAGGGCTTTGTGTTTGGCTAGTTGTGTGGAGTCTGATGAACCGGCCTCACCCCTATATTTATAGGGGCTAGTCTTCTTATCTCTAATACTAATCTTATAAGATTCGGCCTAATCAAGTCTAGGGATAAAAACAACTAGAATTTGTATCCAACTCTGCCTCTGAAGCTGGACCGAAGTGAGCCTTCGACAGGCCCGTCGAAGCCTGCTCCTTGGGCCGAAGCTTCGGCGAGGCAGGCCCCCGAAGGGCCTACGGGCCAAAGCCAGCAGGCTGCTGAAAGGCCTCCGAGTCCCCATGTTGGATGGGCCTTTGGCCCTATAAAGCTTCGGCTTGTACCAGGACTTGTGTATTTTTGGCTCAAATTACCAAAATTGATATTTTGACAATCTTGACCACTAATGCCATTTTTTGCTATCAACACATGCCCCCTGCCTTTTAGTGAACTAAAAGCATAACGGGCCAAGGATGATACCTCCCATATCGGCCTTTCGATATTTTTAAGCGCTTTGCCACACACTTGGGAAGTATTTTTCCAAATACTTGTCATTTAAAGCTCTTCGAAATCGCTCTCCTTGTAGAGACTCTAACAAGTACGCATTACCTGGAGTGATTTTAGCCACTCTAAAGGACCTTCCTAACTAGGCAACCATTTACCAAATTTGGGGCTCTTAGTGCCTAACGGCAAAATCGTCTTCCAAACCAAGTCACCAACTTGAAACAATTTTGGCTCAACTCTTTTGTTGTAGGAACTAGCTACTCTTCTTTTGTCCTTGTCTATCGCTTCTAAAGCCCTCAACCTCTTATCGGTCACTTCTTCCAAATTATCCTTCAAAAGAGTTTCATATTCATCGACCGATAAGCCATCTTGCTTAAGAAATCTTAAAGATCTAGGATCCACCTCTACGGGTAGAACGGCTTCTTGCCCATGGACTAACTCATATGGAGTAACTTTGGTAGAACCATGCTTCGCAATTCTACAAGCCCACAATGCTTCTAAAAGCACTTCATGCCACCTTTTAGGGAACTCTTCAATTTTATTATTAATGAGCTTGATTACAGTTTTATTACTAGACTCGGTCTGACCATTAGCCTGAGCATAATATGGTGAAGAGTTTATCAACTTAATACCATAAAATTCGGCAAAGTCTCTCATTTCATTAGCAATAAATGAGGTACCTTGATTTATAGTGAGAGTTTGGGGAATACCGAATCTATGTATAATGTGCTTTAAGATAAAATCAGTTACCTCATTGTGTGTCATGTTCTTGAGAGGCACGGCATCAGTCCATTTGGTGAAGTAGTCTGTCACCATTAGCACAAACTGATGCCCTTTTGAAAAAGGAGGATGAATTTGGTCGATGAAGTCTAAACCCCAACCTCGGAACGACCATGGCTTGATAATAGGATTAAGTAGCGATGCAGAAGCTAATTGAATATTACCAAACTTTTGACATGCTTCACATCCTCTATAATATTTAAAACAATCCTCAGTCATAGTCGTCCTGTAGAAACCTGCTCTTTTGAGCATCCAACTCATTTTTTGGGCCGACTGATGAGGGCCGCAAAGCTCCTCATGGACTTCTCCTGTAGCTACTTTGGACTGATCACCATCCAAGCATTACAAAAGTACTCCATCAATAGTTCGGCGGTACAATACATCATCCAGTAGCACAAATTTAAACGCTTGTCGCCAAACTTTCCGATCAATCCTTTGATTTGGATCTCTTAAATACCGGATGATTGGAATTCTCCAATCATCCTTATGGACATCCGGAGGGTTTGCTAACTCCTTTCCTAGAGCAATGTCTAAATTGCTAGCTTCGGAGTGCCCCTGAGCCTTTCCTATTTCTGCCAAAGGCTTACCGGAATGGCCATATAGAGCCGATTAGACCAAAGTCCTCCGCCGGAGGGGTTCGACGTGCGAAGACCTTCGTTGCCCAAAAGGCTCCGGCGTGCAGGATCCTTCGATGGATGAAGGGCTCTGGCACGAGGGCTCCGGCATGAGGGCTCCGGCACGCAACACCCTTCGGTGGTCGGGGGGGTCTAGCCCGAAGGGTCCATCGGACCTCGCATCTGCCTGAAGTTTCTAGCTTCGGTAGTGAGGCCAAGCATTGGCTTTTCTTGTATAGAAAATTTTCGTCTCTTGACTTGATAACCAGATGCTTACTAAGCCAAATTATTTGCAATTGAATTGGCTTCTCTTGACACGTGAGAAATTTTGAAGTCGTCAAAAGTAGCATTTATGTCTAAACATTTATCCAAGTAACTGTTTAGCAAGCCATTAAAACATTGAGCACTTTTAGCTACTTGTTTTACTACTAACAGAGAGTCACCATGCGCATGAACATGTTTAACACCCATGGAATCTAGCATTTTGGGTCCTAGCTATAAAGCTTCATATTCAGCTTGGTTATTAGTAGAAGGAAATTCTAAACGAGCTGAGGTTTCAAAGTGCATGCCACTAGGTGATATGATGACTACCCCGATACCTTGGCCATTTTTTAAGCCGAACCATCAAAATAAGGTTTCCATGGAACTACTTCAATTAGAGCAACATCAGTACCCCAATTGACATCTATGTGGTGATCAACTATAAAATTAGCGACAATTTGGCCTTTCATAGCTCTTAGAGGTTCATAAGCCAAATCATATTCAATCAAAGCGTAAGCCCACATTCCAAGTCTACCACTTAGAATTGGCTTTTGCAACATGTACTTTACGACATCAGTTTGAAAAGCAACAATACATGTTTCAGGGAGAAGATAGTGACGTAATTTGGTACATGCATAATAGAGTGATAAATATAAACGCTCTACAAATGTGTACCTTGTCTCGGCGTCCAGCAAGCGACGGCTTAAGAATGTGATGATGTACTCTCTCACCACAACCTCCTGGGTTAGCATGGATCCTATCACGCTATCTTCTATAGCAATGTATAGCCGACATGGAATTCCGGCTTTTGGTGCTCTTACCACGGGCGGTGACGACAAGCACTCTTTAATTTTCTCAAAAGCACTTAGTTGACTTATCCCCCAAGTGAACTCGGCCTCGTTCTCTAGCCGGAGTATGGGGACAAAAGCATCGATCTTGCCAGATAAATTAGATATAAAGCGACACAAATAATTCATCTTGCCTAGCAACTTTTGTGTATCTCTTTTGCATGTCGGCGCTGGAAAGTTTCTAATCTTTTCAAGCCTCTTGGGATCAATTTCAATACCTCTTTCATGAATCGTGAATCCTAAGAACTTGCCTGCCAACACGCCGAAAGCACATTTGAGTGGGTTCATTTTTAAGTCATACTATCACATCCTATCAAAAGCAACTTTCAAATCGGCTAGGTGGTTTCCCATAGCGTCAGATTTGACTACAACATCATTTATGTAGACCTCTAGCATAAATCCTAGCAAGTCATGAAAGATCAAATTCATAGCAAGTTGATATGTAGAGCCAGCATTCTTTAAACCAAAAGTCAAGATAACCCACTCAAACAAACCGACAAAACCAGGGCATCTAAAGGTTGTCTTGTAGACATCCTCTTTGGCCATAAAAATTTGATTATAACCAGTGTTACCATCAAGAAAACTTAGTACCTTGTGTCCTGAAGCATCGTTGATCAACATGTCAGCTATCGGCATGAGATATTCGTCCTTCGGAGTGGCCTTGTTCAGATCTCTGAAATCAATACAAACTCGTATTTTGCCGCTCCCTTTCTTTTCTACAGGCACAATGTTAGTGACCCATTCAGCATACCTGCATGGCCTAATAAACTCAGCCTTGAGTAATCGTTCTACCTCTTCTTTAACTCGGTCATACATGGCCTTATTAAAGCGACGAGGGGGCTGTTTATAAGGCCTAAACCGGGATTTGATGGGTAGCCGATGCTCCACGAGCTCGCGACTTAGTCCGAGCATCTTGCTATATTCCCATGTGAAACAATCAACGTATGACCGAAGTAACTTTATTACTTCGGCCTTTTCATCAGCTTGTAAATTTTGGTTTACAAAAGTCGGCCTTGGAATGCTACCATCGCCTATATCGACCTCTTCTAAAGGATCAGCCGATGCAAAACCTTCTCCTAATTTTTCTACTTTGCTAAAGTCTTCAATGGCTTCAGCAATAATGTCTTTAGAAGACGATATTTCTCTATGCGACACTTCAGCCAATCGAGATTACTTTTACTAGACATGACTACTAATTTAAAAATAGTCATGCTACACTAGCCGGATTTACAGACACTGCATGGGTACAAAACGTCCCCCGGATACGCTAACGAAGTCGTAATCCGAGAGGTCTCTACCTGACAGACACTCTACTTTTTCATGGATGGCGTCAATGGACACATCGGCCAATGCCACTTGGGCCGAAGTATCCACTGGTACGACCTCCACATCATCGACGTCTCATTGCATTAGGCATTGGTGCAAAGTAGAAGGAATACGGCAGTTTGCGTGAATCCAGTCATGCCCAAGTAGCACATTGTAGTTACCTTGCATGTCAACAACGAAGAATGTTGTTGGCAACGTCTTGTTACCCATCGTCAACTCCAGGGAGAGTACGCCTTTTACTTTGGAGCTTTCGCCGTTGAAGCTGTTGAACATTAGGTTGGTCTTCTTTAAGTCTTCCTGGTCACTGCCAAGTTTCTTCAAAAGAGAGTACGGCATTAAGTTAACAGTGGTGCCACCATCAACAAGCATCTTGGAGATCGGCTTCCCATCAATATGTCCCTTGACATAGATGGGCTTTAGGTGGTGATCCGTATCCTCGGGCTTCTCGAAAATAGCATCTCATAGGTCGAGGTTCAATTGGGTGACCTCGGCCTCGTATCGTGGTAGAACAAACTCAGCAGGAAGAATGACGATGTTGATGTTCATCGCCTGGGTGTGGGCCCCTCAAAGATGGGCATGTATTCATCGCTGAGCATGTCATCATCGTCGTCGCTCGGAACTAGAGTTGGGTTGTTCATCTCAATCGGCTTGGGCTTCCATACCTGCTTCGTGGCTGGCCAAGGGCGGATCTCCTCAAATATGGCATCTTGTTCATCCTCGGCCTTCTTCTCGCGCATCTCCTGTGCCTGTAGGGGTTGCAGATGTCTCTTATGTGATTTGGTCATGCCAGGAGGTGCCCAAGATGGCTGTGGTTTGGTAAGAGGTGCTACTAATTTGTTTCTATGATTTCTGGCCGAAGGGGTGTTACCCGGGTTGACCTTGTATGTCTCATGTTCAATAGGCGCCTCTGTGCGGACCCTGTTGATTGGACCGGCCTCGTTCGGCCGATCGGACCGGGCTTCGGCACTGGCCTCAGCCGAACTAGGGAGCTTACCTCCATCGGGCTTCGGCGAGGGGGCCTTCGGGATTGGGACTTCTTGAGACCCTACCTTGACTGTGATGGCTTCAGACTCCCTCTCCTTCGCTTCTTCGCACCCATCTCCCCTGGCTCCGTCCTATGCGAATCGATTTAGAGGTACTACGGATAGCCGGTGGAAGACATCTCTCTTTGTCGTGTATGTTTGTCCCTACCAATTATAATACTCCGAAGGGAAACAGGGGGCAAAGTTATGTAGCGAAGGGTACTCTAGGGGCGAGGTGTAGTTTGGATCCCACGGGGTTCCTGTCCAGTCGTATGGTGGAGGCATTGGTGGTTCCAGTGGCTTCGCCCACTAGGAGTCAAACCCATTGCCCGAAGGGGGGTTCAGCAATGTCGAAGGTATTTTGGACCATATTAGCGAAGGGTCCTACCGGGCCGGAGGTATGTTTGGCCATTGTGGGCCGAAGCCTCCCACCGAGGGGTTTGCCCAGAGGAGAGCTGAGTTTGGCTATTGGGGTCCAAGCTCATTGTGTGAAGGGTTCGACCATTGGGGGCCGAACTGATTATGCGGAGGGTTCGGCCATTGGGGTCTGAACTCGTTATGCGGAGGGTTCGGCCATTGGGGTCCGAACCCATTGTGTGAAGGGCTTGGCCACTGGGGTCTGAACTCGCCCTTCGAGGGGTTTTGCTGCTAGGGTCCAAACTCACTATGTGGAGGGTTAGGCCACTGGGGTCCAAACTCATTGTGCGAAGGGTTCAGCCGCTAGGGTCCGAACTCTCTATGTGGAGGGTTCGGCCACTAGGGTATGAACTCATTGTGCAAAGGGTTTGGCCGCCAGGATCCAAAGCCACCCTCCGACTACCTTGGCTCCGTCGGCTGTCTTAGCTTTTTTGGACGGGGGCCTGTTTCCTTGGTTTTCTTCTGGTGTTTATTCAACAGCATCTGGTACGTCACCTTTGGTTTCTTGCGAGCCTTAACCGAATGAGACGTGTTGACATTCTTTTTCCACACTCCTACTTTAGGGTTCTTTGGCACGAGTGTGCGTGTGTGTGATTCTCCAATAATGACTGCTTTCCCTTTAGCCGACTCGGCCTGCTCTGGTCGAATCAACACTTTCTTCTCATCGAGGTCGACGGTGTTCATGGGAAAGGGGTTTTCGTCCAGCTTCATCTTTGGGCTAAGGTCTAGTTTCAATCGTCTTTCCTCTATGGACGATTGAACCTGCCGATGAAAAATATTGCAGTCATTGGTATAATGAGAATGTGAATCATGTCACTTACAGTAGGGGTGTTTCTTTACCTCGTCGACATTTGGAATGACTTGGCCCTTAAGCAACCTGAGAAGCTGGCTCTTTAGGAGGAAATCAAATATTTTATCGCACTTAGTTATATCAAACGAGTATTTGACTTCGTTGAGCCGACTCTTAGTGGGTGACGGTCGTAACTCAGAACAAGTGATGGGTTTGCTCTTAGCGTTCCAAACCGATTCGGTCGCATACATGTTAGCCGAATCTTCCTCCTCTTTCAACTCTTCTTCGTCGGAGTGTTCCATGATGTGGACTTCAGCCCTAGGTTTGTTGAATGTCTTAATTAACTTTTTATCTTTGGCTCGTCCTTCTTGGACCAGAGCCTACTGTAAGACTTGGCTGACTTCTAAAAAGTTTTGATTGTCTAGCTTCTCTTTAATCTCGAAACGTAACCCGTTGAAATCTAGATCCACCAAATCCCTCTCTGAAATTTTGAGACTAAAACATCGGTTTCTGGTATCTCTAAAGCGCTTTATATACTCAGAAACACTCTCGCTAGACTTCTGTTTGCCCGATGTCAAGTGTGAAAGCCTAAGTTCTGTCTCGCCCGTATAAAAATAGTCATGGAACTTTTGCTCTAATTGGGCCCATGTTTAGACGGAGTTCGGCGGGTGTGCCGAAAACCAAGTGAAAGCGGTGCCGGATAGTGAGAGAGAAAATAGTCTAAGCTTTAAGGCGTCTGACCCACTAGCTTCTCCACAATATGCTAAGAACTGATTGACATGCTCTAGTGTGGTTTTGTTACCCTCATCGTCGAACTTGGTGAATTCAGGAACTCTATAACCGCGAGAGTAGGGTATGGTGTCAAAGTGGTCGAGGTATGGCTTTGAGTAAACCCTAGTCTGATCCCTAGGTGCGAAGCCAGTGCACTCCCTAAACAGCGCGCGGATCCACTCCTCAATGTCGTCTTGGACCCCTTCCTGTGCACGTCTCTCATGTGGGGGCGCGACACGCGGCGGTATGTCGGCGTGTCGGGCGTGAGGGTCTTGCTCACGGGCTGGCTCAGGATACATTATGTGTTCAGGTCTATGCGTCTGTGTGGGAGCATGCAGCGTAGGCAGTGCGGGAAAAGCTAGCGCACACGTAAGTGGAGGTGGCGCATAGTAGGCAGTGTTAGTCTGGCCGTGAGCATGGTGACTGGCCTTGGCCGTAGATGCCGAGGCCGGAGATGCGATAGCTTTACCGGTACTACCATTAGTTCTGTTGTAAATGCGATTCATCGGGGGTACACTAGTGATTGAAGTTAGAGGATCGGCCTCGATAAAGACGAACCTTCTAAGTGTCGCCTCTACCTGAGAGCTAACTATCGAATCTAAATGGTTGGCTAGCGAAGCGCTAACAGCTTGATCTACTGATGCAGCTATTTTTTTCTCAATCTCTAAAGACGATAAAGGAGACAATACTGGTGTTACCTGGGTCTGAGCGAGGTCGGGGACGTTGACGTCGCGCTTGATGAAGCCCGCGCATGTCTTGATGTAGTTCCAAAGCATGAGGTTGTGGGATCGAAAAGGGGGGTGAATAGGCGCCTCAACAAATTTCTTGTGAATTAGATGGCCTAATCAGATCACCCAACGCACCTCAAAAATCAGCAAATTCAAATTTAAACCGAACAGTACAAAAACAGAGCAAAACTTGGTTCAAATTCTCAGTTCAGTGGAAATTGGAATCTGAACAACCGAAATACCCAAGTCGGACTTTGAAGTGCCGACTTCCTCAGGAAGTCAGAGTTTGAAACTCCGACTGTCTCAGTCGGACACTCAATTGCCGACAATCTTCAGAAAATACAGAAAAATGTCCAAAACATGAAATATTCACTTTGAGTCTTTTCTGATCATATTTAAATGCCTTGGATTATGGTTCAGTACACAGAACAGATCACTTGACTGAAATTTCAAGATTTTGAACAAAGGACTTCAAATTAGAATTAATCAAACAAGAGTTCCTTTTCAGAGTATATCTATTGTGTCATGATACTTTACTCAATATTAGAAGATGAAATCTTGATTGAGATCCAACCAGGGCAGAATAAATTCAATTAACTGTGAGACTAAATTCAAACTGAAGCAATTCAGAAATTCTGTTCTGATCTGAAAAAGAGTTTCAGCAAATGAAATTGACTGCCCATCAAATATCAAACTTATCCTGAGAGTTCAGATATTAACTCAGCATGGAAATGTCAAAGGATCCTTTAGCCAATCAAAGAGAATTGAATTCAAATCAGAATCAAAATAGTCAGATCAGAAAATTCAGAGAGTGATTTCAAATAATCAGGAACTCAGAACAGAACTGAAATCAGAGTAACTCATTTTTAGCACAACTTGCTTTAGAGGTCAGTTGAAGAATCCAATCAAAGTTTGAAGGAAATGCAATCAACTCAAAAAGGATTCAGGATTAGGAACTTACCTGTCACATATGGTTCTGACTGATCTCAAACTGTATTCATCTCTTCTTCTCTTCAGACACAGATGGGCAATTAAGTAGCCTTTGATCTTTAGCTTGAAGATGATTCATTTCACAGGTTTTAATCAATAGTACAAAAATCAAAGGATTCTACTCAGATTCAGAACACAGTTGCTAACTGCATATTTTTGATTTTTGTACAGCAGAGGAGTAGATGAAGATTATAACAGTTAGACAAACTATGTTCTGACAATAAACTTGTAATCAACTTTGAGACAAATTTAAAATTTAGATGAGCAGTACAATTTTTAATCAACAATGTGCAGAACTGGAAAGTGACCAGACAACCTCAACAATATCACAGGCAATTTAACTGATAAGAGTCAGATCAGAGATCACTAACAACCTAAAAAGCTAGAGGGGACAAGAACAATATATTTTCTGAAAAGTGGTACAAAACAGACACTGTTCTAACAAAATAGAGACAGTCCTGTTCCCTGTCAGCACAAAAGAATCCTGACAACTGATGTAATCTCAGAGATATTACTTTAGTTCAAGAACAGAAATACATCAACACTTTTTGAGTTAAAAATGTTTAAAAGTAACTTCTAGAAATTCTCAGATCAGACCCAAAAGTCAGGTGGATCAGCAATTTCAGTGATGAGAAATTTTATCTGCAAACTTTAGAGAATATCATTTCAGGTTCAGAGATTAAAACAGATCAACTTTCTATGACATAGCTCCTGTCTTTTGAGCAAGTTTTCTGAAGAACTGCTTGAAAGGCAAATGGTTCTTACACAAAAAGATAAAGAGTATGCAGATAGAAAGGTGATCCAATACTTGACAAATGATTCAGACCATGAACATGAATATTGTGCATTCAGTCATCTGTGATGATAGTTGATGATGAACAGAAACACTCAGCCAGATTCTCAAACCAGATTGCATTCCTTTTGAAACTGAGGATCAGGACATTTTTACTCTTTTGTTTTCATCTGAGATGAACTAGAGTAATATCCCTTGAAGAAGTTAAGATCAATCAGTCAAAAGGATAACTAAGAAAAATCTTAAGAACTCAAACTAGTTCTTATCAACCAAAGTAATCAATCAGTTGCAGCTCTGAATAATATTTTCTGTCAGTTCTTGAGGCTTTCATTTCAAAGGTGCCATAGCACATTTGATACACAAGAACTTCAAGAAACAAATGTTTGATCAGAGTGCAAACTTGAAAAATGGAACATCCAAAACATGCACAACAGAAGTTACATAGGCATCAAACTCATGTTCTGTAGTGAAATCATCAGAAATTAGCCCACAAAAATCAATCCAGAACAGATTTGTCTATGCGCTAGAATACTCACAGATTCATCGCCAGTACTGTTCTGTTTTCAGAAGATGAACAGGAGATCAAAAGATGGATTAAAGTTGTAGATATTTTAGTAGTAGCTACAATAATATCAGCCAAAGAGAGAGGTCTGAACCCATGGATATGGACCTCTATTTATAGGCCAGCCATGGGGGAAAAGATCTGAAAAACACCCTCTAGAAACTCTAAATTACACCTAGACCCTTAAACTTTTTATTACACATTGACTCAACTCATTTAATATATTTTCAGAATTGGGATATCCTGAAAAATACTAAAAGTTCACACATTACTCTAAATTACTCAAAACAAAAAGACTCATAATTATAGAAATTAACACATTTAGAGATGTGACGGTTTTCAGCAAAAACCGGCAAAGCCTCTCAACTCTTCGACTCATGACACCGCTTTGCGAATCTGAGTGCCACCAAGCCTCTCCCGCTCTCGATACCCTCAAGCCGCCTAATTACTTGCATTGGCCTCCCTTTCGCATAGTCGGACGTCTCGTCGTCGCGACCATTCATCCGTCCTTGTCTTGCTCGGTCTTTTTGTGCACTCTTGAGATCTTCTCCAACTTCACCTAGCCTCCCTGATCCTTCGGCATCGAGCTCCCCGCTTGACCCTCGATCACTTACCGTCGATAGTTGGTTAGCATATCTACCCTGCTCATACAAGACAAGCCAAAACAAGAACATGACGCACCACCGAAAACCTCGGCACACAATTCTCATTCGAACATCGAACCCTTCGATGCACACAAACCAACACTCAAACACTCAATCGCTCAAACGCTCATCCTTATCAATCACTCATCATATAGACAAAAACCACCCTTGGTTTTACAGAGGTCTTGTAGTGCTTTCTTTTTTGCCTCGATCTCTACCTGGTCTTCTTCGGGATATCTTCAAGGGTAGGTGTCATGATGTTGCGGTTGTCGATTTATGTGCCCCCCATCGGATTCATCGGCATTGTAGATGCAGTAGTCGTCGTAAATGTACCCACGACCGATGTAGATGTACTTGTCATGTTGGCGTAGCCTTCCCAGCGGAGTCGCCAAAAAGTGTGTTGACACGAAAACGTGCCCCCGCACTTGGGTCAGTTCGACGATCAAAAAGCGTGTGGATACTTAGGGACGAGCCTAAGCATGATACAACACTGACATCACATTCCGACTACCCTTAATAGTGGCAAGGGGGTGGAGTCGCCAGGTAATCAGATCACACAAGAAATAATCCTATTAGCTGAAATATATAGATAAAATAATCCAATTGGCCGAACGGAGCCTGATTGGTACAGAGTTTACCGTGCGAAGGGTCACCGAAGGGGGCCTTCGGCATCTAGTGTGAAGGGTGCGCCGAAGGTAGCCTTCGGTATTCATATCGATCTGACCAAAGGCAGGCTCCGAACATATCTCTGACGTGAAATCACCTCCGAATGATGAGGTTCGGTGCGCAGTCTCTTACACGACAAAAATCCAACGCGACGCGGTGGCGCGACTTTGTTTGGTGCGGAGTGTTGGCGTGACGAAGCTTGGTGCGGAGTACTAGTACGGTGAAGCCTGATGCGGAGCACTTTTGCGTGGACCTGGCGTGAAGAAGCCCCGATGCGGAGTGGCTCTGGTACGCGGGACTTGTCCAGACCGACAATAGCGTGACGGGTCCGGCACGGGTAATCGAAGCAGGGTTCCATCGAAGGGTGTTCTGGCAACCTCCGAAACCAGTTTCCTAGCTCCATAAACCTTCGGCGAAGGGGCTCCGACCGCGAAAAGTTGCAACAGAATAGAGATCAAGTGCCAATTTTGCCTGGAGACCGAATTTACTAAGTGTTGCAGTAGGGAAGCGAAGGGAGCAATTTGTTACGTAGATTAACGGATGGTTCACAGGCGAGCCAACAAGGGGATAGCAATTTGTTACTTAGATTAACGGGTAGTTCACAAGCAAAATAACAAGGCTTACCACCGTTTCGAAGTGGCCGGCGGCGGGCTTCCAAGCAAACCCACGAAGGGTGTACGGAAAAGTAAAGGAAAGTAAAGTACGGTTCAAAGCTAGGGCTTTGTGTTTGGCTAGTTGTGCGGGGTCTGATGAACTGGTCTCACCCCTATATTTATAGGGGCTAATCTTCTTATCTCTAATACTAATCTGATAAGATTCGACCTAATCAAGTCTAGGGATAAAAACAACCAGAATTTGTATCCAACTCTGCCTCCGAAGCTGGGCCAAAGTGGGCCTTCGGCAGGCCCGCCGAAGCCTGCTCCTCGGGCCGAAGGGCCGAAGCCAGCAGGCCGCTAAAAGGCCTCCGAGGCCCATGCTTGATGGGTCTTCGGCCCTATAAGGCTTCAGCCTATACCAGGACTTGTGTATTTTTGGCCCAAATTACCAAAATTGATATTTTGACAATCTTGACCATTAATGCCATTTTTGCTATCAACACTATGTTCACACTTAGATTTACTATTTTGCCCATACAGAGTCTTGTATATAGAGTCCACAATGACGGTTGTAACTAGAGAGAAAAATAGTACTCTCGTGTTGTATCCTTGCCTATAAATATCTGTCCTTTTGTAATAAGCACTCAAAACTTAGTTTAAGAATATACTTTGAACAAGATGTAAGGTTATTATTATCTCTCTAGAGAGCTGAACCAGTACAAACTTTGTTTTGTCTCTGAGCTAGCACTTCGAGGCTATTTGAACATCTAGGCATAATCTTTTACGCCAACGCTTAAGGTTTTTCGGAACTACAATTCTCAAATATTGGAGAGATTAAAATAAATTCAAGTAGAAATAATAGAGGAATTACTATCCTTCGGTAAATGGAAATGGGAGAGAATTTCAAACGTCGTGGCCACCTCTCTGTGCCGCAACGTTTCCCCTGAGTCGAGCTGGCGGTTTTGTGAAAAAGACATCTTTTATCGCTAATTGTGTGAATGCCCTGCATCGCCCTCTCCACTGTCATGCATTTTTTACGTCTATGTTCTCGTTTCCTAATATTTTAAACGAGAAGGAAATAAAATCACAAAATTCGGAGAGCGCTCTAAAAACGGAAACCTGAGGGGTTTGTCACAAAACTACCACCATGGAGCCCAAACCCTCGCATGCCCGTAATCCCCATTCAGGGCTGATTTGGGAGCTCAAAATCCCAGCCCATTCCCTGGGGATGGGCCGTGATTTTAGCCTAAAATCCCGGCCCATCCCCAGGGAATGGGCTGGGATTTTGGGCTTCCAAATCAGCCCTCAGTTGTCCTGTCACCCCCGCCGCTGGTTGCCACCAGTTTGGTCAGGAGATATTTGCAAACATGACACCCCCGAAAGTGGGCTTCGCAAAAACAGCACCCCAAGGTTGGCAATTGCAAATATAGCATTATAATACTATATAGTTTGAAGATTTGGCATTGCCATCAACTAAACAACAATTTGCATGTTTTCTACCGATTTTGCCCTTCCTGGCTCAAATTGCTCCTTTCTCCTCCTCCCGCAAGCCACTTCTTCTGTTCTTCTCTCCCAGCTTCCCCCCCCCAACTCTCCCTCGCCGGTGTCTCTCGTCGCCCCTGCGCCGCCGCCCCGCCGCCGCCGTCTGCCCGCCGCCCCCGCGCCCTCTGCCCGTCGCCCCCCGTGCTCCTGACTCAGTGACTCCTCCTCCCCTTGCGTTCCCCAATGGGGTTGAATCTTTTTGCTCTATCTGGAAGACAGGAACGAACTGCTAGTCTGATTCATCCATACTGATGGCGGAAGCTTTCTTAGGGCCTCTGCTTTGATTCTTTGTTATTGTTTGCTTGCTTTGCTCTTGGTCACCGGGTTCTTGGTTTATGCTGAGCCGGTAGGTTGTAGGGTAATTTCCAATGAGAGTGCAGATTTGGTGGTTTACTCATAGATGCTTTTGATGTTCCGCCTCCTGGTCCCAATCTGAGGGGGGAATTGATTATATATGCTAAAGTTGTGTAGTCTTTGATAATATGTTCAAAGTTGAAAAATCTTTGATTATATGTCCTAATCAGTTAAACCATATGCACTGATTAGGACATATAATCAAAGAATTTTCAACTTTAGATATATTATCAAATACCTCTCAACTTTGAAACATATAATCAATTTTTCCCAATCTGAGGATTAGTGGAGCATGCGATTCAAGAGGATATCTATCTCATCTGTATTGTAGTGATTTTGGAGCGAATTAGAGTTTTTTCGCAGCCTTTATTTCTTGAACAACATGCTCGATGTTGGCCAGGAAGGGCAAAATCGGTAGAAAACATGCAAATTGCTGTTTAGTTGATGGCAATGCCAAATCTTCAAACTATATAGTATTATAATGTTATATTTGCAATTGCCAACCTTGAGGTGCTGTTTTTGCAAAGCCCACTAAAGGGAGTGCCAGTTTCCATCCGGCCTCCATTCAATTTCCCTTCCTACTACTGCCTCCTATCAACTCTCATCCTGCAGCCCCCTAGAGCATTACCCGCCCCCAGCGCCCTTCCATAGTGCCGGCGACTCCCCTCGTGCCACCGCCAGCACCGGTGGTCTGCCCCATGTCGCCTCCTCCTGCAGCGCAATGGTGACGAACAGGGTTGCCATGCCCAATGGGGGAGTCGTCGGCGGCGGCGGGGAGGGCAGACCGATCTGAGCCTACGCGGATGACATCTACAATCTCTTTCACTTCGGCCATGTCAAGTCGCTCGAGCAGGCCAAGAAGTTGTGAGAAATCCCCCCTTGCGCGCTCGCTCATTCGACTCCATCTGCGAATCGGGTTGGCGTCAGGATTTCCTCGTTTAGTGCGTTTGCAGCAAGGGTTGGTTTAGTGTGAGATTTGGGCAAGAAAAGTTGCATCTTTCTGGCATTTTTTGGTGGGAATTTGTCGCCATTAGCAGTTATGTGATGATCTTCTACGACTCACTATCATTTGCGATAGTAATTATCTTTGTGGATCGTAACGGTGATTTAGTGGGGGAAAGAGTTTTACTTTGCAGATTAGTAGTTACTCGATGCAGAGTCTTGCTGTAGACAACCCTTTCTGGGTAATTTGATGGTTGGTAATTGAACATGCTTGAACACTCTCAGTATGTTTAATTTACCTAACGTGATATGACTCCTGATGTCCTTTCCCCTTTGTTGTTTGTCTAGTGTTGGATCATTCAGAGGGGGGAAATGGGGAGCTCTTCATAGATTCCTGCAAATAATGGTGTTTGATTATGCAATATTAGCCGTTCTCTATTTACTGCAGTACGGTAATCTTGCTTTGTTACCATAGAGTTGTTAGGTAACTGTGTTTGTTAGTTAGGTGTGGTCAAATTAGTCTGATTTCAGAAATATGCTTTGCATGACTTAAAACCTGATGTGTGCACCACATACTCATATCACTCAGTAATCCATAACTATACTAGAAGGGGTTCTTACAACGTATTTGTTCAGATTAACTTCCACTATATGTAGAAAAAAATCTGATATTCTATGGTGGGTGTGTTGTTTAGCAATGAATTATGAAATGATCATTTTGTTGTGTCCTTTTTATCTGGACGAGTTGTTAGAACCCTGAAATTCCAGTCATAAAAAACATAATGAACAATGTTTTCGTGTAAAGCGGATAGGAACTTGGGACTTATCACAAGTTGTGTTTTTTTTTTCAGTGAAAGACCGATGTTTGTTTCTCAACCATTTGCTAAATTCAGTGCTCTGAATACACGTACAGATGGTGCTTGGCCAAAAATAAAAGGGATGGTCCCATGCATATACTGTCTTCTGAACAAAATGGTCCACTTTTTTTTCATTTTCTTGTGATCTGGTGATCTGGAATGGTCGTTAGGAAGCATGAACCCTGCTTGTTGAAAGATGGTTTGATATATTTATTTCAGTGAGAGTGTCTAGATTAATTTGAATATGTTACAATGGAACTTCTGCAAATTATGTTTAATGTTAAGTTGCTAGAATACCAGCAAGTTAGCAGAAAGCATCAAATATGGTGTCATGGTCGGGAATGTAGCCCAAGCTCTTCAGCCCCAAGGACTGGTCTTGGGTTAGCCCTAGATAGGGATGGTCATGGGCTAAAACCCTAGATTGGGTCGGCCCAAGCCTAGGGGGTAGCCTGGCCCAAAGTTGTTAAGGTTCAGCCTGATTATAGTCATTATAGTCCTAAATGGAGTTCTTAAGATGTAATTTAGTTATAATCCACTTAGAGATATAATCCGTTATAATCTAGTTAGTTCCTCAGAAAATTAGATCTTCTAATGAGTCTATAAATAGGAGGTTGTAATTAGTGTTGTTCGACCAAAATGAGCGACTAGAGGGGGTGAATGGGAGCAATTAAAATTTTAGGCTAAAACTAGCCTTCTGTTTTAACTTCAGTCTCCTACGGAACAGGCTTCGAACACACCATTCGAAGGTCTGGTTCGGAGGTATTTTACAGCTCCTAACTCAGGCTTCGCAAAGAGCAAAAGTCCGAAGTTAAGAAGACTTCCCTCACACCGACAAGCTCAAAAACTCAACTCTGCAAGGTAAGTGCAGGCTTCGCACAGAAGGTGCCTTTGAGCAGGCTTCGCACTTCACCTTTCGTAGGAGTTGGTTTCCCTCTGAAGACTTCGACCAGATGCTCTGCACTAGTAACTCGTACTAGGCTTTGTATTCCGAAGCCCTAAAAATAGACAGAACTGACTTCGCCGCGGACCTCGACAGAGAGAAGAAAATGGGCTTCGAGCCCAGCTTTGCTTAGTGCTTCGCTAGTAATCAGTGAGGGGTTGCCTCTAGTTTACATAGAGTGAACACACTGAGACGCACTCAACACAAGCACACACAGAAAGTAAGCATAGTTCGTCAAAGAGAAGACATGCCCAAAACTTCGGCTGAAACAAAACAAAGTGCAGGACAAAGAACTCAACACTCACAAAACAAAACAGGAATACAAGTTCAAGCAATAGTTAGAAAACTGAATGTAAATTTCATTGCATGAACAAGGAACACAAAAAGACTCACAAGACTGAGTACATGGATGTGGCGGCTAGCTTTGGAGTTCTAAAAATGGTGGCTAAAAAGTGTTACTTAGTCCTGGCCAGCATTCTCTATTTATAGGCACTATTTAGCCCTATGAATAGACTAATCTACCCCTAGGGTTTACCAGTGTTCTAAAATGCGCTAGGCGCTAGTCGGGCTGGCCGCCTAGCGCCTAGGCAGCGCCTAGGGGCGCCTGGAGCCTGGAAGCAGTGTTGTGGCCTACTGGCCTGTGGCGCAGGGCGTAGCCGCGGAGGCCCTCAAGTGCCTCTGTGCTTGACGCTGAAGTCTGGAGGTGGCGAAGGCCGGATACCATAGCCGGGAGATCAGAGCACGCGCCGCGCGGCCGGAGACCAGAGCTAGGAGCCACAGAGCGCGCCACCGGAGTCGTCGCGCGCGAGAGGCCAGAGTCGTCGTGCCGCAGAGCGAGGGCAGATTGCCGGATGGAGACGCGCGAGAGGCCGGAGTCCAGACCGGAGCGCGGCGAAGTGGCGAACGGCGGCGAGCCGGCGAGGCGGCGACGCGTGCGGCGTGACAGCGCGAGGAGTGCGGCGGCGACCACGGGTGAGTACCAGCCACCAGGAAAATAGAAACCCTAAGTTTTTTTTTGCGTTTTACCCCCTAAAATCTAGTTTTTTACTGCATTCGCCGTCGCCGCCGAGGGTGTCTAGGCATCGCGGTCAACGCCAGGGCACGGTTGACCCGCCTAGGCGCCCTGGCCGCCCAGCCGGCCGCCGAAGGCCTCCGTGCGGCGTAGGGGCGGCGCCCAGCGCCTAGCGCCGCCTAGGCGCCCGCCTAAGGCCGCATTTTAGAACGCTGGGGTTTACACTGTTTTGTCTCATCAAGACAAGGGGTACTGATGGTAGTCTACTTTTCTAGAGGCTTCTTTTGTCAGCTTCGCAGAGGAGACAACATCAGCTTTTGTAGAGCAGACATGATCAGCCTTTGCACATTTGGAGTCTTCTGAAGCCCCCTTCGCATACGAGGTGTGCGGTCGCTTCGGTGACAAACTTGAACCCGTAGGCTTTCGCTTCACCAAAGTCAGCCTTTGATATAGTGACGGTTTTGAGCTGAAGCCGACAAAGATCTTGAGCCTTCGTACCATCACCTCTGGAGTGGACCACCACAGCTTCGCAGCTACTCCCAGCTCGAACTCCGTCAGTCCGTGTACCAAAGTCATGCATGGCCGAAGTACCTCAAGTCAGCCATACTCGAAAGCCCCACCTTCGAAGTACCTTCGCCACCTTATGAAGTCCCTTCGTCCAAGGCCTCCGCATGAAGCATATCCATAAGCACCTCTTCGTAGTGTATCAGCCCCAAGTACACTCTTCGAAGACCCTAACCTGTATCATGTCTTCGATACACCTTGACTTTTGAGACCTTCGTCAGGTGTCCCTTTGAGTGCCTCCATCCGTAGAACACTTCGAACCCCTTGCCTCAATGCTGAGGACTTCATCCACCACACTACGAAGTCACTCCTTCTAGAGCACCCTTCGAAGTGCCTAGCCACCGAGGACTTCGCCTCGGGGTACCTTCAGTCGGAGCCACCCTTCACACTTTTTGCGTTCGCCTGGTGTATCTTGACCCGAGGACCGACTTCGACCCCTCGTAGCCTTCGTGACCAAGCTCTCTGCTCGCCTGGCATCAAGCCTCCCGCTTGACCTAGGTTCACATGTTGTGAACCGTTCGTCACCTCTGAAGTCACCTACGCACCACCGACAAGCAGACAAGTGTTTCTAGTACCCCGGAGACCTCTCCGGTTAACAACCTTCGGTACACACTCCGGTGTAACGCCCAATGTACTGAGCCCTTTGGTACCACCAAGTCATCGTGCTCTACCGGACTCCTCCGATAGACACACTCCGCTGCACAGCTATAGCCGGCTAACTCCGCACCCTTCGAAAAACACCTCCGAAACCCTTCGGAGGGACCCCTTCGCTAGTAGAAAACTTGTCAAGCACTCATCACAAACTTGAAACCAAGGCACATCTCAACTTGGTTTCCCAATCTCCCCCTTAATGAGTGCATTGACAACCAAATTCAAGTTCAAGAAAATTTGAAGCTTTTCTGCACACAAGTGACCATAAAAACTCAGAAAAGAGCCAAAACATGTCACTTGATAAATTCATTTCTATCAACTTGAGTCATTAAAGGCCATTTGGCAATAATTCCTCCTTTTGGCAACAAAATTTTTTCTCCCCCTTTGAGTTTCATCACTCTTGTATTCCCCCTTAGATAGGCAAACCAAGTATTTTTCTCCCCCTTTGGCAATGCAAGAATCAAGGAGCAGAAAATGCAAGGCTTCAAGATGATGAAAAGTATGACAACATATAGTGCAAAAATATGCCAAATCAGAATATCAAGCTCAGATGCTCAACTCGAGTGAATATATTCCAGATTCAATTTATGAGGCATGAAATTGTTAATTTTTGAAAAGAAAAATCATCACCACTTAGACTAGTCATCTAGACAAGTGAAAACAGGAACCGCAACAGCTAAACAATTTCTACCCAGGAGAGCAAGTCCAATTTTCATGGTGCAGTTAGCAAGATTGATTAACAGGTGATTCAGATTTTGCAATTCTTTTATAGTGCCAGGGTTTATTTGCTCATCCACCTTATGCTTTCCAACTATGCCAAGCCTAGGTCAAGGCAGACCATCAGAAGCTTAAGACTATGATTTTGTCAGACACTAAGTTATCCCAGTTCATACCAAGGTGCTATGGTAAGCAGTCTAGAATAAAGTAGTGAGACAAGCAAACCCGCCTAGATCTTTTCATTTTTAGCACAAAAATCATGGATATTGATTTTTGTTGTGTAACATTTTTGTATGATTTCATGAATAGCAATATAATTTTCAAGATGCAATTGTGCATCCATAAAAAAGGATTCTAACTACTAGGTAGATAAAAGATAGCTAAAGCAGTTTTGTATAACACATGCTGGACACAAGACTAAGCAGTGATCAAATTTAGAGTTTTGTAAATTAAAATCATGCTCATTATGAAATTAGATATATTAACTCGGGAGGAGAGCATGATGAGAAAGACAATCGTGCACAGGCATATAAAGGCAACTAAGTGTAACAACAAATCATCATAAGGAAGCCAATGCAAGGTAATTGAAGTCATGCTCCCCCTCACAAAATGTCGTAGGGATGACAAATACCAAGTTCTCCTTGTAAATAAGCAAAATGTGACGCATCAAGGGGTTTGGTGAAAATGTTGACAAGCTGGTTCGAGGTATCAACATACTAAAGTTCAATATCACCCTTCTCATTGTGATCTCTGAGAAATTGATATCTCACATCAATGTGTTTGATTTTGAAATGCTGAACCGGGTTGTTTGCAATGCAAATAACGCTAGTGTTATCACAAAACAGTGGAACGCCCTTATAATTTAACCCGAAATTCCGCAAAGTGGAAACCATCCACAAAATCTGTGAGCAACAGCTAGCTGCAGCAACATATTCAACTCCAACCGTAGATTGTTGTAGGACCGAAAGTAGCGACCAGAGGGGGGGGGGTGAATGGGTGTCTAAAAATTTCTTGCTAAACTATATTTTAATCCCAACACCCAAATGAACTTAACCGGACAAATAATATTTGCAAAGCAGCTTTCAGAAATTAAAGTTATCTAGCTGAATAATAACTGGTGTCCTAATTAAAATGATATTAAAAATAATCTAGATAAAAATACTGCAGTAAATAAAAACACCTAGATAAAGACACGGAATATTTATAGTTTAGTCTAGAAATAAAATACTAATCAAAAGAATAAACCATGGATCATTAAGAATTAATTCAGTAATAAACCTAAAATATTGCACGTAAATCTAGAATAAAAAATATTATTGCGATTAATAATATTTTTCTGTTTATACGAACTGATTAAAGAATATTGACAAAAAATATACGAGTACTAAAATATTTAGGCAGTTAAATTACCACGAAATTTCTAAACAAGTTTTCGCTAATTAATTAATAGATAATTATCTCTAAAAGTGATCTACTAAAAATAGGAGATTAGAAAACTTACATGCGATGTCGTCTTCGCTTGCCGTGCGTGATGCCATGGGACAGTAGCCAAAATGCAGCTCCCGCCCAGTGGATGCGTCGTGGAACCTCGCCGTTCGGCCACACCTCAGGCCAAAGCCTCGCCGTGAGAAAAGCAACAGGGAATCGTGTGGGGCCCGCAAGGAGATTTCATGTGCTGGCTGAGAATTGAATTCCCGAAAGCAAAAAGCATAGCCCTGCCATGCCTAGCCGGCGTAGGTGCATGCTAGAGTTTGCATGCGCTGATTGCATGCGCAGTAATCAGACGCCAGTTGCTGTAGATGTCGCGCGAAAGAGAGAACGGGGAAGAAAATATGACGCCGGCGAAAACCTTTGTGGAAGAAGACAAATTTTTTGTAGATTGAAAAAACCGTACGTGGACTGTAGATTGTAGATTGATCTAGAAAACCAGTCATCTATCCCCGGGGGGATAGGGGCCTATTTATAGGCAAATTCTAATACATGAAAAGACTAATTTACCCTCGGGTAAAATAAACTGACTCTAAAATAAATTCCAAAAATTACTAAAATATTCTTAGAAAAATCACCTGACTCAAATAAAAATATTCAAACTTAAAAACTAAATATTAATATCCTAAAAAACGAATTAAACATAGATTGTCAGTTTTACGCCGAAACTGACAAAGCGTCCACCGTCTTCGCACCGGGTACCCGGATTGGGCCGACCCGACCCCGCAGCTTCCTCAGCCCGGCAATCGCTCGCCGCCCGTGTACCTGAGTCAAATCTAATCAACAGACCAGTGGATCATCTGCCGCTCCTAGCCATGTACCCGGATTGGGCCAGCCCGACTCCGCGGCTGCTCTGCCCGACCATCGCTCACTGCCCATGTACCTGAGTCACATGCGCCTCATACTCGGCAGGTCTTCATCTCCCCCTTCCATTGACTTTCGTTGACAATCACTCATCACATCTGAAATATCAAAATCATATTCTTCAACATGGATTCTCAATCTCTCCCTTGATGAGTGCATTGCCAACACCCTTTTCAGCTCATCTCCAGAACCTGCAAAACATGCAGAAACAGGAAAACAAAAACAAAAGAAAAGAGAAAAGAGAAAATAAAAGTTTAACCCTAATGACCAAAAGCCAAACAGAAGCAAGAAAAATGATCATTATGGTTAACCAAAAAATAAAGCCTCAAAAACAAGTGCAAATCTCAGAATTACCAACAAGAACAAACTCCCCTTGAAATAAATCCCAGAGAAAGCCAAAATATATCCAAGATTTCTCCCCCTTGTTGACAATTGGACTCATCAAGTGAGACTAAATGCACTCTAAAGAGACATAGACACAAACTCCCCCTGAAATGCAGCTCCCCCTCAAAATATGCCATGAATGCAGATGGGGTGCAGGTGGAGTGTGAAAAGCATGCTTCTTAGATATGATTAACTGCAATTACAACATCTAACAGGTATAGCAAAGGATATACTATTTAAGATACATGACATGATCAGTATAATAGATGATATCCAAAGAGAGTCATTAGCACACATTTTTTTATTTTTGCAAACAAAAGCATCACCACATTTTCTAGTTGACAAGCAAAGTAAAGCATGAGAAGCAAAAGCTAACTGATTTCTACCAAGATAAGCATTGTCCATAGCAAAGTGCTTCAGCAAACTTGTCATCTTTTTTAAATTTTTTAGGCCTTTTATTTTTATTTTTCATCTCTACCAGGGGTTATTTGCATGTCAAACCTTATGCTAACCGACCAAGTCAAGCCTAGGCCAGAACTGGACCATCAGAAGCTTAAGACATTGGTCTTGGCATAAATTACACCGTCCTAGTTTATACCAAAGTGCTATGGTAAGCAGTCCAGAACAATGCAATGCGACAAAGCAAACCCACCTGGATCTTTTCTAATAATCATAAAAATGCGTAAATTTTCCATTTTTCTGAATTTTTATCATTTTTATAACACATTTTTCATATTTAAAGCATATAGATGTCCAAGTTGCATATCTGCATCTAAGTAAGGATCTAGCTACCAGGCATGTAAAAGATAGCAAAAGCATTCAGCCTACACATGCTAGTTACCAGAAGCAATGGTGATCATTTTTCAATTTTTAAAGCATAAAAGCCATGCATATGACAAATATCAGATATATCATGTGAACTGAAACAGAACATGATCATTGATAAGTACTCAAAAGCATATACTAGCTAGAGAAATTAAAGCAGATTAATCATATAACAGAAGGAAGCTCAAAATGTGATATATGGTTATGCATGATATAAACGCACACAAAAAGACTCAATAAAAAATAAAAAAGAAAAATTGATACCAATGAAAAGCTGACTCAAAATATCCCAAAAAAGGATACACAACTCTCAAATCAAGATCAATAATCATGAGTGGGAACAAATGGTCCAACACCAGGTTTGGCAAAGGTGTTAAACCAGTGTCGAGCCATCTGCTCGTATGTGGGAAAGCAGAAGGAATCATATGATTCTGGACCAAAACGCGGCTCAAAGCGCAGTCCTCTGTTCTTCCTAAAATCATGGCCACGAGGTCCAAAGTCGTATCCATAACGATCTGGAACTCTACCGGAATGAAAACCACCCTCCGGAGCACGATCATAAAAATCGTCTCCACTACCACCACCTACACGACGTGGCCTGGCCTCTAGCCTCTCTCTACGCCGAGGGACTCTCTGTCTACCACCCTGCTGGTAGAACTGCTCCTGCCCACCTCGAGCTCTCTCTGCTCGCTCAACCCGCTTCCTCCTAAAGCAAAACTCCTCAAGATGCCCGTCTCTCTGACAAAACTCACAGTGATAGGTAGGCTTCTTAGGATGTGGTTGAAGCTTGGGAATCTTAGGCTTGGTGGTGTTTGGTGTAGCGTCTTTGGTGTGAGAGGGTCCAGGTAAACAATCAAGAGAAGTGTGGAGAGTTTTAGGCTTTGGGACCCATATTTGCTTCTTAGATGGAGCTTTAGGTTGTTCTTGGAACACACCATCCTTTGGCTGACTATCCTTAAAGAACTCAGTGGAGTGGGTCTTGGGATATCTCTGTTCGGGAGTCATATTACTCCACTGCACGGCTAATGGCGCTCTCAAAATCAGCCTTGGTATATGTGTAACCTACTCCAAAACTATCTTGTCTCTTGAACTGCTGGATCATCATGCCGAGCTGTGGCTCTCTAGCACTAATCCAACTCAGGATCTAACAGAGGTAAAAGTTCTCATTCTGAACATCAGCTAGCTCCTCTCTCAAAGAAACTAACACCTCCACCTGAGACAAGCAGATCTCACACTCTTTATCAGCTTCGACAGACGTCTCATCTTTTAGCTTGATTAGCTCCATTCTAATGGACAGGTAGTTCTCACAAACAATGGATGGAACTGACAAGGTCTCAAGCTCTAGCTTAGTCTGCTCCAACTCACCTCTCACTCCATCTAACTCACTCAACTTCTCATCACTCTTGGCTCTCAACTCAGCTATACTAGCTAAATGGGATGGGCAGTCTACACAAGGTGCGACGACAGTGGCATGAGCACGTTTTAGCTCCTGCTGAGCGCTCTCAAGCTTAGTGGCCAATGTGTCTCTCTCATCTACTCTCTCTGTGTACCTGGACTTAAGAGTCGTCAGGTCACACAACAACACCTCACAGTTAGGGCACTCACCACTATCACCCAAGCATGGGGAAGAAGACAGACTCTGAGAAACCAAGGGTTGGTTTTGGAGTCTGTGATGAGTGATTGACAGGCTTTTACCCTCTGTTTCGAAGGGGTACCTCCGAAGGGGTTCGGAGGTTGGGTCTCCGAAGGTGTTCGGAGGCTGTTACACCGAAGGGTTCGGTGGGTTTGGTTGCTGTAGCTGTTGCAGCGGAGTGTGCCTGACGGAGGGGTCCGTCAGTACACGATGACTGAGTTGTACCGAAGGTCTCGGTATGTTGGACCGGAAACGGTGACCAGAGGGGGGGGGGGGGGGGGTGAATGGGAGCTTTTAAACTTTCGGGCTGAAAACTGGCCTTCGGTTCAGTTCTGTCTTCTGCGGAACAGGCTTCGAACATAACCTTCGAAGGTCTGGTTCGGAGGTACTTCGACAGCTCCGAACACAGGCTTCGCCGGAGCTAAAGTTCGAAGCCAAGAAGACTTCGCTCCACTCACAACCCTCGAAAATCTACTCTGCTAAGTCAGTGCAGGCTCCGCACACGGGGTGCTTCGAGCAAGCTTCGCACTTCACCCTTCGCAAGAGTGGACAACCCTCTGAGGACTTCGACCAAGTACTTGGCAGCAGCAACTGGTGCTGTGCTTCGTACACGAAGGTCTAAACGCACACAAATGGACTATGCTAAGGGCTTCGACACAAGAAGCAAAACGAGCCTCGATCAGGGCTACGCTAGCAAGCAGCGAGGTCTCGCCTCCTGTTACACAGAGCGAACGCACACTGACAAAACACACTTCGCACAAAAACTACCTTCGCCTCGACAGGCTTCGGTGCACTACGACAAGCAAGGTATGTAACGCGAGCTCAAGCAAAAAGCACAAGGAAGCAGGGCTTCGCCGCTTGAACAAGGAACACAAAATGAATTGAACTCTGGATGAATACAGCGAGGTATGTGGCTACAGGAGCTCAACAGTAAATGCTCAAAGTGTTAAATGTTACCTACCGAGCCCCCATATTTATAGCCCACAGTTCACCCAAAGGAAATGACTACTTTACCCCTAGGGTTTACAAATGATTTGACTCTACAGAACTAAGGGGTACAAAAGGTAGTCCACCTTTATTCTCGAGGCTTCTCTGTCAGCTTTGCAGAGGGGACAGTGTCAGCCTTTTACAGAACAGACAGTGTCAGCCTTTGCAGTCTTTGACCTTCTGGAATCCTCCCTCCGCACGCGAGGGTGCGGTAGCTTCGGCGAGAAGCCTTGAGCCTGTTGGCCTTCGCTTCACCGAAGTCAGTCTCCGATACAGTGACGGTTTTGAGCCGAATCCATCAAAGCTCCTTGGGCCTTCACACCAACACCTCCGGAGTGGACCACCTTGGCTTCGCAGCTTCACTCAGATCGAACTCCGTCAGTCCGTGTACCGAAGCCATGCAGGCCAAAGCACCTCAAGTCAACCTCGCTCCGGAGCTAGCCTTGCTCCGAAGACTTCCTCACTCCGAAGCCCCACCTTCGGAGTACCACCCTTCGAAGTCCCTCCTTCGTCCAAGGCCTCCGCATGAAGCATTCCATGAGCACTTCGTCGTAGTGTCTCTCCCCGAGCACACTCCTCGACGAGCCTCACCCGGACCATGCCTTCGATGCGCCTCGACTTCTGAGACCTTCGTCGGGTACCTTCGAATGTCTCCCTCCGGAGCACACTTCGAATTCCTTGCCTCCGCAGAGGACTTGTTCCACAAACTCCGAAGTCACTCCATCCGGAGTACCTTCGAAGTGCCTCACCTCCGAGGACTTTGTCTCGGAGCACCTTCAGCCGGAGCCACGCTCCGCACTCTCTGCCTTCACCTGGCACGTCTCGACCAGAGGACCGACCCGGACCCCTTCGCAGCCACCGTGACGGAGCTCCCTGCTCCCCTGGCATCAAGCCTCCCGCTTGACCCAGGTTCACCTGCTGCGAACCTTGTCCGTCGCCTCCGAAGTCCCTGCGCACCACAGACAAACAGACAAGTGTATCCAGTACTCCGGAGACCTCTCCGGGTTAGCAACCTCCGGCACACACTCCGGTGTACCGCCCAAAGTACCGAAGCCCCTTCGGTACACACCCAGTCATCGTGTACTGTCGGACCCCTCCGACAAGCACACTCCGCTGCACAGCTGCAGCAAGCAAACACCGAACACCCTTCGGTAAAACCACCTCCGAACACCCTTCGGAGGTACCACCTCCGAGACCCCTCCGGAGGTACCCTCCTCCGAACACCTTCGGAGGTACCCTTCGAACAGAGGGTAAAAATCCTGTCAATCACTCATCACAAACACTGAAACCAACCCTTGGTTTCTCAATCTCCCCCTTGATGAGTGCATTGACAACCAAATCCAAGTTCAAGAAAATTTAAAAACTTTCAGCACACAAGTGACCATAAAACTCAGAAAAGAGCCAAATCATGTCACTTGATAAAAGAATTTTCCTCCCCTGTTTTCAAAAGAGTAAAAAGCCCCTTCGGCAATAAAAACTCCCCCTGAGTTAAATTTTCCCTTTGGCAACAAAGAACCTTCTCCCCCTTTATGTCAAATTTTCTCCCCCTTGGAAATTATACCCCTTGCGACGGAGAACAAGGCAAGTCTCTTCGGAATTTCTCCCCCTTTGGCAATGCAAGCATCAAGGAGCATGTAAAAGATGCAAAGCTTCGAAATGAGCAGAATTGCAAAGACATATGAAGCAAAAATATGCCAACAATAACACCAATGATCATGAGCTCAGCTCAAATTAACATTCTCTAAAAACATGATGAAGCATGTGATTTGATCATTTTTTTTAACTAAAAGCAACACCACTTAGTCAAGGACACAAGACAAGTAAGAGCAAGGACTGCGCAAAGCTAGTCAATTTCTACTCTAGACAGACAAGTCCCGTTCAAATGGAGCATGAGAAGCAAACTTGATAATCAATGAATTTTGTTGTTCTTTTCTTAGTGCCAGGGGTTATTTGTTTGTCCACCTTATACTTTCCAATCAGGCCAAGCCTAGGCATGAAAGCCATAAGAAGCTTAAGGCAATGATTTTGGCATACACTACACTATTCCAGTTCATACCAATGTGCAATGGTAAGCAGTCTAGAATAGAGGAGTGCGACAAACAAACCCACCTGAATCTTTTAACTTAAAGCATGCAAATCATGGAATTTTTGATTATTACGAAGAGTACCAATTGTTTGGCATTTTATGAATATCCATGAAGATGTAGAACAATTTTTTTCAAGTTGCAATTTTTAGCATCCAATGAACAGTGTCTTGCTATCAAGCAGATAAAAGATAGCTAAAGCAGTCCTGCCTAAACATGCTAGATTCAAGACTAAGCAGTGAGCACGATTTGATTTTGAAAATAAAACATCATGCACATGAATGTTTCAGATAAATTAAAAGGAGCTGAGCTGACACGATTTCATGAATTAAAAGCAGGCATATAAGTGCAAAAGATGTAAATGCAATTTCAGCACAATTAGCAAAGGCACATCCATCTAAAACAGCTCCCCCTCACAAAATGCCGTAAGGGTGACAAATGCCAAGTTCCCCACGCAAGTAAGCAAATCGAGAAGCATCGAGGGGTTTTGTAAAAATGTTGGCAAGCTGGTGTTGGGTATCAATATATTGAAGTTCAATATCACCCTTCTCATTGTGATCTCTGAGAAAATGATACCGCACATCAATGTGTTTGCTTCTGGAATGCTAAATCGGGTTGTTTGCAATACAAATAGCACTAGTGTTATCACAGAAAAGTGGAACACTCTTATAATCTAACCCGAAATCCCGCAAAGTGGAAACCATCCACAAAATCTGAGAGCAACAGCTAGCTGCAGCAACATATTCGGCCTCAGCCGTTGATTGTGCAACACTAGACTGTTTGCGGGAAGACCAGCAAACCAGTGAAGTACCCAGAAAATGACAAGTACCAGAGGTACTCTTCCTATCAATTCTACACCCAGCAAAATCCGCATCGGAATAACCTCGAAGACATAAAGATGAAGATGCTGAATACCATATGCCAAATTCGAGGGTGTGTTTGAGATACCTTAGGATGCGCTTTACCGCTTGGCGGTGCGAAGCTCGTGGTGAAGCCTGAAAACGAGCGCACAGACACACTGCGAAGTGTATGTCCGGCCTCGTGGCAGTCAAGTAGAGGAGGGAGCCGATCATGCTCCAGAACTCCTTCTGATCTACGGTTTCTCCATCTTCGTCAGGGTCCAATGCTACAGATGTAGCCATTGGAGTGGCGAGGGGCTTCGCATCGGACAAGTCGAACTTCTTGAGCAGGTCCTTGGTGTATTTTGTCTGGTGGACAAAAGTACCTTGTTTGCTTTGCTTGATTTGCAAACCAAGGAAAAAGGTGAGTTCACCCATCATTGACATTTCAAATTCCCTGCTCATGGCATCTGCAAACTCGGCAACCAAAGCATGAGAAGAGCCACCAAAGATGATATCATCCACATAAATCTGAACTAGGAGGAAATCTTTGCCATGCTTGAGAGTAAACAAAGTTTTATCAACAGAGCCCATCAAATACCCTCGCTCAAGCAGAAAAGACTTAAGTCTATCATACCAAGCTCGAGGGGCCTGCTTGAGTCCATAAAGAGCCTTATGAAGTTTAAGGACTTTATGTGGGTACATGGGGTTTTCAAAACCAGGGGGTTGTTTTACATACACATCTTCGCCTATGAAGCCATTAAGAAAAGCACTTTTGACATCCATTTGATAGAGTTTGAATCCCCGGGATGTCGCAAAGGCAAGCAAAATCCTAATGGCCTCAAGGCGAGCAACAGGTGCAAAAGTTTCAGTAAAATCAATCCCTTCTAGTTGAGAAAAGCCCTGAGCTACAAGTCTAGCCTTGTTTCTAACTATAGTCCCATCCTCCCCTTGTTTGTTTTTGAAAATCCATTTAGTTCCAATGAAATGAACATTTGGTGGAGGATCAACTAAAGTCCAGACTTGGTTTCTCTCAAAATTTTCAAGCTCTTCATGCATGGCATTGATCCAACTAGAATCAGAAAGTGCATGACTAACATCTAAGGGCTCGAAAGAAGCAACAAAAGCAACATTAGTGTAATGGGCATGAGAACGTGTTACCCTTTGATCAATCTCACCAATGATCTGCTCGGGAGGGTGCATCCTTTGAACATGGTGTGGAGCCTCGCGGCGGGATGCAGTCTCCCCCTCAACTTGGGCGTTGGAGTGGTCCAAAATGATCGATGTCGAGGTAGTCGCTTCGGGACCTCGTGCCGAAGTAGTTGAAGCGGGGTCAGCTTCGGGGGTCGATGTCGAGGGTAGTAGGGGTTCATCCTCGAATTCTCCGGGATCTTCTTCTTCGAATAAGGTCTGTTCCATGTCGTGTTCATTTGCCTGTTCAAAAGCAGAACTAACAGAGGGGGTTGATTCATCAAAAGTCACATCACATGACTCGATGACAGTGTTAGTTTCCAAATTATAAACACGATAAGAATGACCATGAGTAGTATAACCCAAAAAGATCCCGTCAGAAGATCGCGACTCAAATTTATCCAAATTACCACGTTTTAGGATAAAGCAGCGACAGCCAAAAACTCGAAGATGAGTAACCTTGGGCTGTCTCCCAAAACGCAGCTCATAAGATGTCAAATTTAAAATTGAGCGCAAGAAGATTCGGTTTGAGATGTAACATGAAGTGTTCATGGCCTCAGCCCAGAATTTTCTAGGAGTCCTATGCTCATCAAGCATCGTCCTAGCCATCTCAACCAAAGTGCGGTTCTTCCTCTCAACAACACCGTTCTGTTGAGGTACCCGCGGAGCAGAGAATTGATGTTCTATGCCATGCTCCATGCAAAAGTCAACAAAGAGACTGTTTTTGAACTCAGTGCCATTATCACTTCGAATGAATTTCAATGCACCTGGGAGTTCAGTGAAAAGTCTCAAAGCCAAGCTCTGAAAGTGTGAAAACACTTCATCCTTGCTGGCAAGAAAGAAGACCCAAGAGTAGCATTAGAAATCGTCGACAATTACTAGAACATACCACTTGCCGCCTAAAGAACTAACCCGAGAAGGACCTACAGTGTCCATATGGAGAAGTTCTCCGGGTTGTTCAGTCATCACTGTGGTGACTGGCGAATGCGAAGCGGCAATCATCTTACCATGTCGACAAGGAGCGCAAACTAAATTCTTCTCAAACTTGAGCTTGGGCAATCCTCGGATCAGGCCTAGGGCGCTCAGACGAGCGAGCAACTCAAAGCTCATATGCCCTAGTCTCTTATGCCACTTCCAAAGCTCAGAAGTCGAATGTGCAACAAGACAATGAGAAGAATCAGACGACTCTGAAAAATCAGCTCCAAAAACTCTCCCAACCCTAAAGATCTTACACACCACAACGCCATCAGAATTGAGCACTTGCGAAGTATTGCGATGGAATCGCACTGCGAAGCCCTCATCAAGCAACTGAGATACAGACAGCAAATTGTATCCCAGGTTTTCAACCAAAGCAACATCTTTGAGAGTGAAGTTCGAGTTAATTCTTACCACACCTTTACCTTTCACTCTACTCCTTCGATTGTTTCCGAAGGTGATATGTTCCCTTTGCTTGGTTGTGGTGAGGCTGGAGAACCAAGCTGCATCTCCGGTCATGTGGCGCGAACAACCGGAGTCCATGATCCACGTGCCCTCCAAGCCTCGATCTGTCGCCTACACATGATAAGAATGTCTCGATCGCTCAGTGCTGGGGTGAGTGAAATAATGACGAGGCATCCAGCACTGAGTGACACGAGTAGTAGGCAAAGTAAAAGCAGACGGTCTACGCACATAATAATCAGAATGATGCAAAGTGCGAGGTCTACCTACATGCTGTGAACGAACAACATGTCGAGGTCTCCTACTCTGACGAGGTACAAATCTGCTAGCTCGAGGTCTACCACCATATGGAACATGGTGAAGACCTCGAGGAGCAAAACCTCTCCGAGAAGCACGAGGAGCCTCAAAAGCAGGACGATAGTACATCTCAGACTCATGCATACCTAAAGATGGGTAATGCATGTCCTGGTAACTCATCGTCTGTGCGCGTCGCTCATCCTTGATGCGACGAAAACAGAACCCAACCAAATGACCCGCCCGCTGACAATAGGAACAATGAAAAACTCTCCTGGGGACACTCTCATGGGTCACAGGAGCAGCTCTCACAGGCTCCTTGGGTTTTCTCTGAGTGGTTTTCTTGGGAGGGATTTTCTTGGCAGGAGGTGTGGTTTTCTTTGGTGGATGGGTAGGCTTTCTGGCTGCTGGGGTGTCTAACAGAGCTCTCTCTTTCTCTAGGATAGTGGGAGAGGTAAAAACAGTTTTGGTCTTACTGTCTGAAGGTATCCTCTCAAAACCCAAACCTAGAGCTACCCCTGCTCTGTCAGCACACAACTTGGTCTTGGCCAAGAGCAAATCCATCCTACCCTTTCCCTCAGTGCATTTATTCACCACAGAAAGAAGGTATTCATTTTCAGACATGAGGTTTTCAGCACGCTCTCTAACAGTGCCTAGCTGGTCCTTAAGGGTAATGCAAGTGTCACAAACAGGCTGTACATCCCTAGAACTACCGGCCCTCTCCAATCTAGCCTCCAAATCATGAACATGCTTATCACGTAAATTAATGCTTTCGCGTAATAAAGAGCAGTTCATGCAATCAATAATATCATGAGGTCTAGAATCCACCTCCAAAAGCTGCTTCTGTGCAGTCTCAAGCTCAGAAAGAGTTTGAGCATGAACAGAACGCAACTGAGCAAGCTCACTCATGACAACAGAACAGGACTCACATTCAGCATCATTAAACTTAGACTTAAGCATGGCATATTCAGTAGAAACAATTTCTAGCCTAAGTCTAAGGTCTTTTCTTTCTCTAGCGGCTTGCACAAGTAATCTATCCTGACCAAGCACTACTTCATTTAGCTCATCTAATTTAATTAGTAGCTGGTCAGATGATAGTGTTACCTCAGATGAGTCAAGCTCATCGCCGCTGTGATCACTGTCGGCCATGAAGCAAAGGCCGGTGAAGTCTCGTCCCTTCTTGTCCTTCTTGTCCTCCTTCCTTGGGGACTCCTCCTCCTCAGAGCTCGACTCCTCAGTTGAGGAAGTGTCGATGTCACTGAGAGCAGCAACAAAGGCTCTGGAAGCGGCCTTGGCTACTTTCTTAGCCATCTTGCCGCGCTTGCCCTTCACAAAGGGTTTCCTCTCCTTGTGGTATTTGGGGCGCTCACTCTCATCTCTCTTTTTGAGCTTAGGGCAATTAGCCTTGATGTGAGAAGTGTCACCGCATTCAAAACAACCACCAAAACCACTTCTCCTCTGATCCCATCTCTCATGATGAAAACGGGTGAACCTTCGGGCAATGAGAGCAAGCTCATCATCAGCTAGAGTGTCCACCTGCTCCTTTGTGACGGAGACCAGAGAGGACAAAGCAAAACCATCTGCAAAAACACAAGTACCAGATGTGCTTGGTTCTGCAGTGGTGCCACGGCTAGTGCTAGAAACCAATGCCAATGGATGTGGCAATGAGCTTCTGTGCACAGCAAGAGATGCCTTGGCAATCTCTGTGGACTTCAGCTTGCTAAAGAGCTCATCATAGGTCAAGGTGTCATAACCTGTGGACTCCTCAATGCTGGATATCTTCACTTCCCATATGCTACGGTCAAGAGCATAGAGAAGCTTGATAGCCCTATCATGATCACTGTAAGCAAGCGTCCCGTTGGAGCGCAAGTTACTCACTATCGCGTCAAAGCGAGAAAACATGGCATCTATAGATTCACCAGGTGCCTGCACAAACAGCTGATACTGTTGGTTGTAGGTGCTTTGGCGCCTGGCCTTAATCTGAGTAGAGCCCTCATGAAAGACAGTGAGTGTTGTCCAAATCTCCCTAGCAGTCCTAAGGTGCTGCACCCTATCGAACTCACTTCTACTCAAACCGATGAACAGTATATTTCTTGCCTTGGAATTGGCATTATACTGATCCTTTTCAGTCTGAGAGGTGCGAGTCTCAGGGATGGAGTATTGTGAGTCCACAATCTCCCAAATTGCATTTCCTTGGCTTAACAAGTAAGCCTCCATGCGCACCTTCCAGTATGCAAAATCTGTCCCATCAAACAGAGGAATTTTACTGCCTCTATCCATGTCGCCAACAGATCACAAAACTGGTTAAGGTCAACTGGTGATCTTAACCTGCTCTGATACCAATTGTTGGACCGGAAACGGCGACCAGAGGGGAGGGGGGTGAATGGGAGCTTTTAAACTTTCGGGCTAAAAACTGGCCTTCGGTTCAGTTCTGTCTTCTGCGGAACAGGCTTCGAACATAACCTTCGAAGGTCTAGTTCGGAGGTACTTCGACAGCTCCGAACACAGGCTTCGCCGGAGCTAAAGTTCGAAGCCAAGAAGACTTCGCTCCACTCACAACCCTCGAAAATCTACTCTGCTAAGTCAGTGCAGGCTCCGCACACGGGGTGCTTCGAGCAAGCTTCGCACTTCACCCTTCGCAAGAGTGGACAGCCCTCTGAGGACTTCGACCAAGTACTTGGCAGCAGCAACTGGTGCTGTGCTTCGTACACGAAGGTCTAAATGCACACAAATGGACTATGCTAAGGGCTTCGACACAAGAAGAAAAACGAGCCTCGATCAGGGCTACGCTAGCAAGCAGCGAGGTCTCGCCTCCTGTTACACAGAGCGAACGCACACTGACAAAACACACTTCGCACAAAAACTACCTTCGCCTCGACAGGCTTCGGTGCACTACGACAAGCAAGGTATGTAACGCGAGCTCAAGCAAAAAGCACAAGGAAGCAGGGCTTCGCCGCTTGAACAAGGAACACAAAATGAATTGAACTCTGGATGAATACAGCGAGGTATGTGGCTACAGGAGCTCAACAGTAAATGCTCAAAGTGTTAAATGTTACCTACCGAGCCCCCATATTTATAGCCCACAGTTCACCCAAAGGAAATGACTACTTTACCCCTAGGGTTTACAAATGATTTGACTCTACAGAACTAAGGGGTACAAAAGGTAGTCCACCTTTATTCTGGAGGCTTCTCTGTCAGCTTTGCAGAGGGGACAGTGTCAGCCTTTTACAGAACAGACAGTGTCAGCCTTTGCAGTCTTTGACCTTCTGGAATCCTCCCTCCGCACGCGAGGGTGCGGTAGCTTCGGCGAGAAGCCTTGAGCCTGTTGGCCTTCGCTTCACCGAAGTCAGTCTCCGATACAGTGACGGTTTTGAGCCGAAGCCATCAAAGCTCCTTGGGCCTTCACACCAACACCTCCGGAGTGGACCACCTTGGCTTCGCAGCTTCACTCAGCTCGAACTCCGTCAGTCCGTGTACCGAAGCCATGCAGGCCAAAGCACCTCAAGTCAACCTCGCTCCGGAGCTAGCCTTGCTCCGAAGACTTCCTCACTCCGAAGCCCCACCTTCGGAGTACCACCCTTCGAAGTCCCTCCTTCGTCCAAGGCCTCCGCATGAAGCATTCCATGAGCACTTCGTCGTAGTGTCTCTCCCCGAGCACACTCCTCGACGAGCCTCACCCGGACCATGCCTTCGATGCGCCTCGACTTCTGAGACCTTCGTCGGGTACCTTCGAATGTCTCCCTCCGGAGCACACTTCGAATTCATTGCCTCCGCAGAGGACTTGTTCCACAAACTCCGAAGTCACTCCATCCGGAGTACCTTCGAAGTGCCTCACCTCCGAGGACTTTGTCTCGGAGCACCTTCAGCCGGAGCCACGCTCCGCACTCTCTGCCTTCACCTGGCACGTCTCGACCAGAGGACCGACCCGGACCCCTTCGCAGCCACCGTGACGCAGCCACCAGAGTGTGTACCGAAGGTTGCTTACCCGGAGAGGTCTCCGGGGTACTGGATACACTTGTCTGCTTATCTATGGTGCGCAGGGGACCTCGGAGGCGAAGGACGTTTCGTAGCAAGTGAACTTGGGTCAAGCGGGAGGCTTGATGCCAGGGGAGCGGGGAGCTCCGTCACGGAGGCTGCGAAGGGGTCAAGGTCGGACCTCGGGTCGAGGTGCGCCAGGAGAAGGTAGTAAGTGCGGAGCGTGGCTCCGGGTGAAGTTACCCCAAGACGAAGTCCTCGGAGGCAAGGCACTTCGAAGGGTACTCCGGAAGGAGTGACTTCGGAGTATGGTGGATCAAGTCCTCAGAAGAGGCAAGGTGTTCGAAGTGTGCTCCGGAGGGAGACACTCGAAGGTTACCCGATGAAGGTCTAAGAAGTCGAGGTGCATCGAAGGCATGGTCCGGGTGAGGCTCGTCGAGGAGTGTGCTCGGGAAGAAACACTTCAATGAAGTGCTCATGGAGTGCTTCATGCGGAGGCCTTGGACGAAGGAGGGACTTCGAAGGGTGGTACTCCGAAGGTGGGGCTTCGGAGTGAAACAGGCTTCGGAGCAAGGCTGGCTCCGGAGTGAGGTGGACTTGTGGTACTTCGGCCATGCATGGCTTCGGTACACGGACTAACGGAGTTCGAGCTAGGAGAAGCTGCGAAGTCGTGGTGGTCCACTCCGAAGGTGTTGGTGCGAAGGCCCAAGGGCTTTGATGGCTTCGGCTCAAAACCGTCACTGTATCGAAGGATCACTTCGGTGAAGCGAAGGCCATCAGGCTCAAGGTTCTCACCGAAGCTTCCGCACCCCTCGCGTGCGAAGGGGGCTTCAGAAGAGTCCAAGACTGTAAAGGCTAACTGTAAAGGCTGACAGTGTCTGCTCTGCAAAAAACTGACGCTGTCCCCTCTGCAAAGCTGACAGAGAAGCCTCCAAATAAAAGTTGACTACCTTTTGTACCCCTCTGTTCTGTAGAGACAAAACCTTTGTAAACCCTAGTGGTAAAGTAGTCAATTCACATGGATGAATAGTGGCTATATATAGTGGGGGCCGGGTAGGTAACATTTAACACTTTGAGCATTCATTGTTGAGCTCCTGTACTAGCCACCACATACTTTGTATTCATCCAGTGAGTTCATTTTTAGTGTTCCCTGTTCTAGCAACGAAACCCTGCTTCTGTGTTCCTTTTTGCTGGAGCTTGTTTTGCATACCTCGCTGCATACTTCGATCTTTAGTGTGTCACCTCGAGTGGCTTGTAGTAGTTCACCGAAGCCTGTTTGGGGCGAAGTGTGTTTTGTGCGAAGTGTGTTTTTCAGTGCGTTCGCTCTGTGTAACTGGAGGCTAGACCTCGCTGATTACTAGCGAAGCTCTGATCGAAGCCTGTTTGTCTTCCCGTGTCATAGCCCGTAGCGAAGTCCACAAAGTGTGCGTTGTGACCATCGAAGTACGAAGCCCAGCACCAGTTGCTGTCGCTAAGTATTTGGTCGTAGTCCTCAGAGGGTAGTCCACTCTTGCGAAGGGTGAAGTGCGAAGCCTGCTCGAAGCACCCTGTGTGCGGAGCCTGCACTGACTTAGGAGAGTTGATTTTTCGGGGTTGTGGGTGGAGCGAAGTCTTCTTGGCTTCGAACTTTTGCTCCTTGCGAAGATTGCGTTCGGAGCTGTAAAATACCTCCGAACCAGAACTTCGAAAGGTGTGTTCGAAGCCTGTTCCGTAGAAGAGAGATTTAAAACAGAAGGCTATTTTTAGCCTGAATTTTTAAAAGCTCCCATTCACCCCCCCTCTGGTCGCCGTTTCCTGTCCAACAATTGGTATCAGAGCTTGGTTAAGATCACCAGTTGACCTTAACCGGTTTTGTGATCTATTGGCAACATGGACAGAGTTAGTAAAATTCCTCTGTTCGATGGGACTGATTTTGCATACTGGAAGGTGCGCATGGAGGCTTACTTGCTAAGCCAAGGAAATGCAATTTGGGAGATTGTGGACTCACAATACTCCATCCCTGAGACTCACACCTCTCAAACAGAGAAAGATCAGTATAATGCCAACTCAAGGCTAGAAACATACTGTTCATTGGTTTGAGCCGGAGTGAGTTTGATAGGGTGCAGCACCTTAGTGCTGCTAGGGAAATTTGGACCACTCTCACTATTTTTCATGAGGGCTCTACTCAGATTAAGGCCAGGCACCAAAGCACATACAATCAACAGTATCAGCTGTTTGTGCAGGCACCTGGTGAATCTATAGATGCCATGTTTTCTCGCTTTGATGCAATAGTGAGTAACTTGCGGTCCAACGGGACGCTTGCTTACAATGATCATGATAGGGCTATTCAGCTTCTCTATGCTCTTGATCGTAGCATATGGGAAGTCAAGATATCCAGCATTGAGGAGTCCGCAGGTTATGACACTTTGACCTGTGATGAGCTCTTCAGCAAGCTGAAGTCCACAGAGATTGCCAAGGCATCTCTTGCAGTGCACAGAAACTCTTTGTCACAGCCATTGGCGTTGGTTTCTAGCACTAGTCGTGGCACCACTGCGGAATCAAGCACATCTGGTACTTGTGTTCTTGCAGATGGTTTTGCTTTGTCCTCCCTGGTCTCCGTCACTAAGGAGCAGGTGGATACTCTGGATGATGATGAGCTTGCTCTCATTGCCAGAAGGTTCACCCGTTTTCATCATGAGAGATGGGATCAGAGGAGAAGTGGTTTTAGTGCCTGCTTTGAGTGTGGCGACACTTCTCATATTAAGGCCAATTGCCCGAAACTCAAGAAGAGAGATGAGAGTGAGCGCCCCAAATACCACAAGAAGGAGAGGAAACCCTTTGTGAAGGGCAAGCGCGGCAAGATGGCTAAGAAAGTAGCCAAAGCCGCTTCCAGAGCCTTTGTTGCTGCTCTCAGCGACATCGACACTTCCTCAACTGAGGAGTCAAGCTCCGAGGAGGAGGAGTCCCCAAGGAAGGAGGACAAGAAGGACAAGAAGGGACGAGACTTCACCGGCCTTTGCTTCATGGCCGACAGCGATCACAACGGCGATGATCTTGACTCATCTGAGGTACCACTATCCTATGACCAGCTTTCAATTAAACTAGATGAGCTGAATGAAGTAGTTCTTGGTCAGGATAGATTACTTGTGCAAGCCACTAGAGAAAGAAAAGACCTTAGAATTAGGCTAGAATCTGTTTCTACTGAGTATGCCATGCTTAAGTCTAAAGTAAATGATGCTGAATGTGAATCTTGTACTGTTGTCATGGGTGAGCTTGCTCAGTTACATTTTGTACATGCTCAAACTCTATCTGAGCTTGAGACTGCACAGAAGCAGCTTTTGGTGGTTGATTCTAGACCTCTTGATATAATTGATTACATGAACTGTTCTTTATTGCGCGAGAGAATTAATTTACGTGATAAGCATGTTCATGATTTAGAGGCTAGATTGGAGAGGGTCGGTAGTTCTAAGGATGTGCAGCCTGTGTGTGACACTTGCATAACCCTTAAAGACCAGCTAGGCAATGTTAGAGAGCGAGCTGAAAACCTCATGACTGAAAATGAATACCTTCTTTCTGTGGTGAACAAATGCACTGAGGGGAAGGGTAGGATGGATTTGCTCTTCGCCAAGACCAAGTTGTGTGCTGACAGAGCAGGGTTAGCTCTAGGTTTGGGTTTTGAGAGGATTCCTTTCAGAAAGTGAGAACAAAACTGTTTTTACCTCACCCACTACCCTAGAGAAAGAGAGAGCTCTGTTAGACACTCCATCAGCCAAAAAGCCTACCCAAACTCAAAAGAAAACCACTCCTCCTGCTAAGAAAATCCCTCCTAAGAAAACCACTCGGCAGAAGCCCAAGGAGCCTATGAGAGTTGCTCCTATGACCCATGAGAGTGCCCCTAGGAGAGTTTTTCATTGTACCTACTGTCAGCGGGCGGGTCATTTGGTTGGGTTCTGTTTTCGTCTCATCAAGGATGAGCGACGCTCTCAGGTGATGAGTTACCAGGACGTGCATTACCCATCTTTAGGTATGCATGAGTCTGAGTTTTACTATCGTCCTGTTTTTGAGGCTCCTCGTGCTTCTCGTAGAGGTTTTGCTCCTCGAGGTGTTCACCATGTTCCATATGGTGGTAGACCCCGGGCGAGTACCTTTGTACCTCGTTAGAGTAGGAGACCTCGTCATGTTGTTAGATCACAGCATGTAGGTAGACCTCGCACTTTGCATCATTCTGATTATCCTGTGCGTAGACAATCTACTTTTACTGTGCCTACTACTCGTATCACTCAGTGCTGGATGCCTCGTCATATTTTCACTCACCCCAGCACTGAGCGATCGAGATATTCTTATCATGTGTAGGCGATAGACCGAGGCTTGGAGAGCACGTGGATCATGGACTCCGGTTGTTCGCGCCATACCCCCGGAGATGCAGCATGGTTCTCCAGCCTCACAACAACCAAGCAAAGGGAACATATCACCTTCGGAAACAATCGAAGGAGTAGAGTGAAAGGTAAAGGTGTGGTAAGAATTAACTCAAATTTCACTCTCAAAGATGTTGCTTTGGTTGAAAACCTCGGATACAATTTGCTTTCTGTATCTCAGTAGCTTGATGAGGGCTTCAAAGTGCGATTCCATCGCGATACTTCGCAAGTACTCAATTCTGATGGTGTTGTGGTCTGCAAGATCTTTAGAGTTGGGAGAGTTTTTGGAGCCGATTTTTCTGAGTCATCTGGTTCTTCTCATTGTCTTGTTGCACATTCTACCTCTGAGCTTTGGAAGTGGCATAGGAGACTAGGGCATATGAGCTTTGAGTTGCTCGCTCGTCTGAGTGCCCTAGGTCTGATCCGAGGATTGCCCAAGCTCAAGTTTGAGAAAAATTTAGTTTGCGCTCCTTGTCGACATGGAAAAATGATTGCCGCTTCGCATTCGCCAGTCACCACAGTGATGACTGAACAACCCGGAGAACTTCTCCACATGGACACGGTAGGTCCTTCTCGGGTTAGTTCTTTAGGCGGCAAGTGGTATGTGCTAGTTATTGTCGACGATTTCTCTCACTACTCTTGGGTCTTCTTTCTTGCCAGCAAGAATGAAGTGTTCTCACACTTTCAGAGCTTGGCTTTGAGACTTTTCACTGAACTCCCTGGTGCATTGAAATTCATTCGAAGTGATAATGGCACTGAGTTCAAGAACAGTCTCTTTGTTGAATTTTGCATGGAGCATGGCATAGAACATCAATTCTCTGCTCCACGGGTTCCTCAACAGAACGGTGTTGTTGAGAGAAAGAACCGCACTTTGGTTGAGATGGCTAGGACGATGCTCGATGAGCACATGACTCCTAGAAAATTCTGGGCTGAGGCCATGAACACTGCATGTTACATCTCAAACCGAATATTCTTGCGCTCAATTTTAAACGTGACATCTTATGAGCTACGTTTTGGGAGACAGCCCAAGGTTACTCATCTTCGAGTTTTTGGTTGTCGCTGCTTTATCCTAAAATGTGGAAATTTGGACAAATTTGAGTCGCGTTCTTCTGACGGGATCTTTCTGGGTTACACTACACATGGTCATTCTTATCGTGTTTATAATTTGGAAACTAACACTGTCATCGAGTCATGTGATGTGACGTTTGATGAATCAACCCCCTCTGTTAGTTCTGCATTTGAACAAGCGAATGAACACAACATGGAGCAGACCATATTCGAAGAAGAAGATCCTGGAGATTTCGAGGATGAACCTCTACTACCCTCGACATCAACCCCCGAAGCCGACCCCGCTTCGACCACTTCGGCACAAGGTCTCGAAGCAACCACCTCGACATCGGTCATCTTGGACCACTCCAACGCACAAGTTGAGGGGGAGAATGCATCTCGCCGCGAGGCTCCACACCATGTTCAAAGGATGCATCCTCCCGAGCAGATCATTGGTGAGCTAGATCAAAGGGTAACACGTTCTCATGCTCATTTCATTGATTCCACTTTTGTTGCTTCTTTCGAGCCCTTAGATGTTAGTCATGTACTTTCTGATTCTAGTTGGATCAATGCCATGCATGAAGAACTTTAAAATTTTGAGAGAAACCAAGTCTGGACTTTAGTTGATCCTCCACCAAATGTTCATTTCATTGGAACAAAATGGATTTTCAAAAATAAACAAGGGGAGGATGGGACTATAGTTAGAAACAAGGCTAGACTTGTAGCTCAGGGTTATTCTCAATTAGAAGGGATTGATTTTACTGAAACTTTTGCACCTGTTGCTCATCTTGAGGCCATTAGGATTTTGCTTGCCTTTGCGACATCCCGGGGATTCAAACTCTATCAAATGGATGTCAAAAGTGCTTTTCTTAATGGCTTCATAGGTGAAGATGTTTATGTAAAACAACCCCCTAGTTTTGAAAACCCCAAGTACCCACATAAAGTCCTTAAACTTCATAAGGCTCTTTATGGACTCAAGCAGGCCCCTCGGGCTTGGTATGACAGACTTAAGTCTTTTCTGCTTGAGCGAGGGTATTTGATGGGCTCTGTTGATAAAACCCTGTTCACTCTCAAGCATGGCAAATATTTCCTCCTAGTGCAGATTTATGTGGATGATATCATCTTTGGTGGCTCTTCTCATGCTTTGGTTGCCGAGTTTGCAGATGCCATGAGCAGGGAATTCGAGATGTCCATGATGGGCGAGCTTACATTTTTCCTTGGTTTGCAAATCAAGCAAAGCAAACAAGGTACTTTCGTCCACCAGACGAAGTACACCAAGGACCTGCTCAAGAAGTTCGACATGGCTGATGCGAAGCCACTCGTCATTCCAATGGCTACATTTGTAGCATTGGATCCTGACGAAGATGGAGAAGCCGTAGATCATAAGGAGTTCCGAAGCATGATTGGCTCCCTCCTCTACTTGACTGCTACGAGGCCGGACATACACTTCGCAGTGTGTCTTTGCCCCCTTGAGTTCGGCATTTGGTATTCTGCATCTTCCTCTTTGTTTCTTCGAGGTTATTCCGATGCGGATTTTACTGGGTGTAGAATTGATAGGAAAAGTACCTCTGGTACTTGTCATTTTCTGGGTACTTCTCTGGTTTGCTGGTCTTCCCGCAAACAGTCTAGTGTTGCACAATCGATGACTGAGGCCGAATATGTTGCTGCAGCTAGCTGTTGCTCTCAGATTTTGTGGATGGTTTCCACTTTGCGGGATTTCGGGTTAGATTATAAGAGTGTTCCACTTTTCTGTGATAACACTAGTGCTATTTGTATTTCAAAGAACCCAGTTTAGCACTCCAGAACCAAACACATTGATGTGCGATATCATTTTCTCAGAGATCATAATGAGAAGGGTGATATTGAACTTCAATATGTTGATACTCAACACCAGCTAGCCAATATTTTCACAAAACCCCTCGATGCTTCTCGATTTGCCTACTTGTGTGGGGAACTTGGTATTTGTCACCCTTACGACATTTTGTGAGGGGGAGCAGATTTTGATCATCTTGCATATGCTCTTTGTGTGTGAAATTGCATTTACATCTTTTGCACCTATATGCATGTTATTAATTCATGAATCATGTCTAGTCAGCTCTATTTAATATATCTAAAAACACAATGTGCATGATGTTTCTTTCCAAAATCAAATCTTGCTCACTGCTTAGTCTTGGATCTAGCATGTTTAGGCACGACTGCTTTAGCTATCTTTTATCTGCTTGATAGCAAGACACTTTTTCTCTGGATGCTACACAATGCAACTTGAAAAACTGTATTCATGGATATTTCATCAAGTGCTAACACCATTTGTTCACTAAATCAAAATTCCAAAAATCCATGATTTACATGCTTCAAAGCAAAAAGACCCAGGTGGGTTTGTTTGTCGCACTACTCTATTCTAGACTGCTTACCATTGCACTTTGGTATGAATGGAATAGTGTAGTGTATGCCAAAATCATTGTTTTAAGCTTCTGATGGCTTTCATGCCTAGGCTTGGCCTGATTGGAAAGCATAAGGTGGACAAACAAATAACCCCTGGCATTATGAAAAGATAACAAAATTTATTGATCATCAAGTTTGCTTTTAAATGCTCCACTTGAACTGGACTTGTCTGTCTAGAGTAGAAATTGACTAGCTTTGCGCAGTCCCTGCTTTTACTTGTCTAGTTTTCTTGATTAAGTGGTGATGCTTTTAGTTCGAAATGACAAAATCACATGCTGTCATCATGTTTTTAGAGACTGTTAAATTGAGCTTAACACATGATCATTGGTATTAATATTGGCATATTTTTGCTTTATATGTCTTTGCAACTCTGCCCATCTCGAAGCTATGCATCTTTTAATTACTCCTTGATGCTTGCATTGCCAAAGGGGGAGAAATTGTTGAGTTCTCTGCCGCAAAGGGGGAAAATTATCTATCTCAGGGGGAGTTTTTATCTTGCAATGGGAAGATTTGCCAAAGGGGCTTTTTACTCTTTTGAAAAGGGGGAGGAAAATTCTTTTGTCAAGTGACATGATTTGGTTCGTTTCTGAGTTTTTATGGTCACTTGTGTGCTGAAATTTTTCAAATTTTCTTGAACTTGAATTTGGTTGTCAATGCACTCATCAAGGGGGAGATTGAGAAACCAAGGGTTGGTTTCGGAGTCTGTGATGAGTGATTGACAGGCTTTTACCCTCTGTTTCGAAGGGGTACCGCCGAAGGGGTTCGGAGGTTCGGTCTCCGAAGGTGTTCGGAGGCTGTTTCACCGAAGGGTTCGATGGGTTTGGTTGCTGCAGCTGTTGCAGCGGAGTGTGCCTGATGGAGGGGTCCGTCAGTACACGATGACTGAGTTGTACCGAAGGTCTCGGTATTTTGGGTGGTACACCGGAGTGTGTGCCGAAGGTTGCTTACCCGGAGAGGTCTCCGGGGTACTGGATACACTTGTCTGCTTGTCTGTGGTGCGCAGGGGACCTCGGAGGCGACGGACGGTTCGTAGCAAGTGAACCTGGGTCAAGCGGGAGGCTTGATGCCAGGGGAGCGGGGAGCTCCGTCACGGAGGCTGCGAAGGGGTCAAGGTCGGACCTCGGGTCGAGGTGCGCCAGGAGAAGGTAGTAAGTGCGGAGCGTGGCTCTGGGTGAAGGTACCCCAAGACGAAGTCCTCGGAGGCGAGGCACTTCGAAGGGTACTCCGGAAGGAGTGACTTCGGAGTATGGTGGATCAAGTCCTCAGCAGAGGCAAGGTGTTCGAAGTGTGCTCCGGAGGGAGACACTCGAAGGCTACCCGACGAAGGTCTCAAAAGTCGAGGTGCATCGAAGGCATGGTCCGGGTGAGGCTCGTCGAGGAGTGTGCTCGGGGAGAAACACTACGACGAAGTGCTCATGGAGTGCTTCATGCGGACACCTTGGACGAAGGAGGGACTTCGAAGGGTGGTACTCCGAAGGTGGGGCTTCGGAGTGAAGCAGGCTTCGAAGCAAGGCTGGCTCCGGAGTGAGGTGGACTTGTGGTACTTCGGCCATGCATGGCTTCGGTACACGGACTGACGGAGTTCGAGCTGGGAGAAGCTACGAAGCCGTGGTGGTCCACTTCGAAGGTGTTGGTGCGAAGGCCCAAGGGCTTTGACGGCTTCGGCTCAAAACCGTCACTGTATCGAAGGATGACTTCGGTGAAGCGAAGGCCATCAGGCTCAAGGTTCTCACCGAAGCTTCCGCACCCCTCGCGTGCGAAGGGGGGCTTCAGAAGAGTCCAAGACTGTAAAGGCTGATAGTGTCTGCTCTGCAAAAAGCTGACGCTGTCCCCTCTGCAAACCTGACAGAGAAGCCTCCAAATAAAAGTTGACTACCTTTTGTACCCCTCTGTTCTGTAGAGACAAAACCTTTGTAAACCCTAGGGGTAAAGTAGTCAATTCACATGGATGAATAGTGGCTATAAATAGTGGGGGCTGGGTAGGTAACATTTAACACTTTGAGCATTCATTGTTGAGCTCCTGTACTAGCCACCACATACTTTGTATTCATCCAGTGAGTTCATTTTTAGTGTTCCCTGTTCTAGCAGCGAAGCCTTGCTTCTGTGTTCCTTTTTGCTGGAGCTTGTTTTGCATACCTCGCTGCATACTTCGATCTTTAGTGTGTCACCTCGAGTGGCTTGCAGTAGTTCACCGAAGCCTGTTTGGGGCGAAGTGTGTTTTGTGCGAAGTGTGTTTTTCAGTGCGTTCGCTCTGTGTAACTGGAGGCTAGACCTCGCTGATTACTAGCGAAGCTCTGATCGAAGCTCGTTTGTCTTCCCGTGTCATAGCCCGTAGCGAAGTCCACAAAGTGTGCGTTGTGACCATCGAAGTACGAAGCCCAGCACTAGTTGCTGTCGCTAAGTATTTGGTCGTAGTCCTCAAGGGTAGTCCACTCTTGCGAAGGGTGAAGTGCGAAGCCTGCTCGAAGCACCCTGTGTGCGGAGCCTGCACTGACTTAGGAGAGTTGATTTTTCGGGGTTGTGGGTGGAGCGAAGTCTTCTTGGCTTCGAACTTTTGCTCCTTGCGAAGATTGCGTTCGGAGCTGTAAAATACCTCCGAACCAGAACTTCGAAGGGTGTGTTCGAAGCCTATTCCGCAGAAGACAGATTTAAAACAGAAGGCTATTTTTAGCCTGAATTTTTAAAAGCTCCCATTCACCCCCCCTCTGGTCACCGTTTCCGGTCCAACAATTGGTATCAGAGCTTGGTTAAGATCACCAGTTGACCTTAACCGGTTTTGTGATCTATTGGCGACATGGATAGAGTTAGTAAAATTCCTCTGTTCGATGGGACTGATTTTGCATATTGGAAGGTGCGCATGTAGGCTAACTTGCTAAGCCAAGGAAATGCAATTTGGGAGATTGTGGACTCACAATACTCCATCCCTGAGACTCGCACCTCTCAAACAGAGAAAGATCAGTATAATGACAACTCTGGTCACCGTTTCCGGTCCAACAGACTCTCAATCTTGCCATTTGTTGTGGCAAGCTCACTCTCAAGCTCATCTATCCTCTTCTTAGCCCCTCTAAGCAGTTTCTCCCTATACTTCAACTCCTGACGGTTCTGTTCTAATAAATTAACAACTTCTTGTTCATAGGAAGATGCCTTCTCATCGTCGTCGTCGGAATCGTCGGAGGAGTCCTTCTCTTTCTTCTCCCCAAGAGCCATTGAGTAGAAGCTCTTGTGGGATCTTCGGCTGTGACGTGAGCGACTCTTCGGCTTGTCCCTGAAGCCCATGAAACAGAGGCCCACCGGATTGTCCCTGTCCTTCCCCTTTCTGATCATGATCTCTTCACCACTTGAACTTGAAGATGAGGAGTAAGACGAGGATCTCTTGGAGTATCTTTTCTCCATCTCGGCGAAGAAGGTCTTGTCTCGCTTCTTGTTCTCACGCCTGTAATCCTTCAGATCCTTTTGAAAGAATCTAGTCTTGGGCTTGCCCTTTGTGGAAGTGGAGTTTTCATACTTGCCGAAGTTGTAGGAGTTGTCGCCGGTTCCCTTCTTGTAATTCTTCTGCTTGGGGCAGTCGGCGATGAAATGACCTGGGTCACCACACTCAAAGCATCCGGATTTTGTGTCGTCTCTCTTAAACATTCTCTTATCATAGAAACGTCGCACCCGGTTGTTAAACAAGCACAAATCATCATCTTCTAGAGTATCAAGTTGTTCCTCGGAGATAGACATCAAGGAAAAAGCAGTACAACTCATGGCATTAGGATCAGCAGACGGTGTCGCAAGTGCCAGAGTCTTGGAGCCAGAATCAGTGAGATTTGATCTCAACTGAATATCGACCTCTGAGGCCTTGGGCTTACTAAAAAGTTCTGCGATAGTCAAGGTATCATAAGACGCGCTCTCAACAATAGAAGAGACCTTGATCTCCCAGATCTTAGGGTCCAAGGTATAGAGTACCTTAAGCGCCTGCTCATGATCCGAGACCAGCTGATCACGCTCGGCCTTGTTAACGCGAAGCTTGTTAATGATTGATTGAAAACGACCAAACAGAGCCTCAACAGTCTCACCCGGCTTCTGTGAAAAATTTTCATACTCCCACCGGTCGGTCTGGTAGAGCCTAGCCTCGACCTGAGGTGTCCTCTCATGGTGTGCTTGGAGGGTAGCCTAGATCTCTCGAGCAGTGGTGAGATGGCTAACATGCTCAAACTCACTAGAACCTAGACCAGAAAATAAAATATTCACCGCCTTACTATTATTTTGATGCTGGGTAATTACATTTTTAGCAGTATCCGCAGCAATAGTCTTTATGGTGAAATTAGGATGAACACAGATCTCCCATATGTCCGAGCTCTGGCTCATAAGGTATGCTCGCATGCGAGTCTTCCAATAAGTGTAGCCAAAAGCTTCTAGGGACAGGATTTTACCAGAAGACGTCATGGTCACTACCTAGGTTTAGAATCGGTTAAGATATTAGAAAACCTAACCTTGCTCTGATACCACTTGTAGGACCGAAAGTAGCGACCAGAGGGGAGTGAATGGGTGCCTAAAAATTTCTTGCTAAACTATATTTTAATCCCAACACCCAAATGAACTTAACCGGACAAATAATATTTGCAAAGCAGCTTTCAGAAATTAAAGTTATCTAGCTGAATAATAACTGGTGTCCTAATTAAAATGATATTAAAAATAATCTAGATAAAAATACTGCAGTAAATAAAAACACCTAGATAAAGACACGAAATATTTATATTTTAGTCTAGAAATAAAATACTAATCAAATGAATAAACCATGGATCATTAAGAATTAATTCAGTAATAAACCTAAAATATTGCACGTAAATCTAGAATAAAAAATATTATTGCGACTAATAATATTTTTCTGTTTATACGAACTGATTAAAGAATATTGACAAAAAATATACGAGTACTAAAATATTTAGGCAGATTAAATTACCACGAAATTTCTAATCAAGTTTTCGCTAATTAATTAATAGATAATTATATCTAAAAGTGATCTACTAAAAATAGGAGATTAGAAAACTTACATGCGACGTCGTCTTCGCTTGTCGTGCGTGATGCCGTGGGACAGTAGCTAAAACGCAGCTCCCGCCCAGTGGATACGTCGTGGAACCACGCCGTTCGGCCACACCTCACGCCAAAGCCTCGCCGTGAGAAAAGCAACAGGGAATCGTGTGGGGCCCGCAAGGAGATTTCATGTGCTGGCTGTGAATTGAATTCCCGAAAGCAAAAAGCATAGCCCTGCCATGCCTAGCCGGCGTAGGTGCAGGCTAGAGTTTGCATGCGCTGATTGCATGCGCAGTAATCAGACGCCAATTGCTGTAGATGTCGCGCGAAAGAGAGAACGGGGAGGAAAATATGACGCCGGCGAAAACCTTTGTGGAAGAAGACAAATTTTTTGTAGATTGAAAAAAACCGTACGTGGACTGTAGATTGTAGATTGATCTAGAAAACCAGTCATCTATCCCCAGGGGGGATAGGAGCCTATTTATAGGCAAATCCTAATACATGAAAAGACTAATTTACCCTCGGGTAAAATAAATTGACTCTAAAATAAATTCCAAAAATTACTAAAATATTCTTAGAAAAATCACCTGACTCAAATAAAAATATTCTAAACTTAAAAACTAAATATTAATATCCTAAAAAACGAATTAAACATAGATTGTCAGTTTTACGCCGAAACTGACAAAGCGTCCACCGTCTTCGCACCGGGTACCCGGATTGGGCTGACCCGACCCCGCAGCTTCCTCAGCCCGGCAATCGCTCGCCGCCCGTGTACCTGAGTCAAATCTAGTCAACAGACCAGTGGATCATCTGCCGCTCCTAGCCAAGTACCCGGATTGGGCTAGCCCGACTCCGCGGCTCCTCTGCCCGACCGTCGCTCACTGCCCGTGTACCTGAGTCACATGCACCTCAGACTCGGCAGGTCTTTATCTCTCCCTTCCATTGACTTCTGTTGACAATCACTCATCACATCTGAAATATCAAAACCATATTCTTCAACATGGTTTCTCAATTGTGAAACACTAGACTGTTTGTGGGAAGACCAGCAAACAAGAGAAGTACCCAGAAAATGACAAGTACCAGAGGTACTCTTCCTATTAATTCTACACCCAGCAAAATCCGCATCTGAATAACCACGAAGACACAAAGAGGAAGATGCAGAATACCAAATACCAAACTCTAAGGTATGCTTGAGATACCTGAGAATGCACTTTACCGCTTGTCGGTGCAAAGCGCGTGGAGAAGCCTAAAAACGAGCGCACAGACATACGGCGAAGTGTATGTCCGGCCTGATGAGGACATCACTTCACATGATACACACATGGAGCCTCCACCTACAATCCAATTACAAGGACCAATCACACGCGCCCGTGCCCGTCGCTTGAACCATGAGGTTAATTCTTTCCTTAGCAACTATGTGAATATTTGTTTGGACGGGATGCTACTGAATACTAGTGATATTTTGTTGCTTAGGAACATGGGAGATGGAATAGGAGAGTTGGAGTCGAAGACGGAGTCACACGGATGATTTTGAAGTCAAGAAATCGCTGGTTCGGACTACATCAACCACCATGCACCAAAATGGGCATAACTTCCTCATACGAAGTCCGATTGGCGCGTTCTTGGACTTTTTGGAAAGCTGAGGAGAAGACGGATCGTTTGCTGTTGGTTCCACCTCATTTGGAGTCTCGAGCTGTCCTGTGTGATTAAAACAGTCCTGCGTGACAGAACCGGGCCGTGTTGGCCCATAATCTGAGTCTGTACGTCTTCTAGCCCACAGCCTGTGTCTGTTCACCTTCCACAGGCCGCCGCCCTATATATTCTCACGCCAGCCACCTTTAGGGTTAGGTTTTGCTTTGTTGCATCTACACTGTTGTGTTTAGATCCCGCCTCTTGCACCGAACCGATTGGCTGCTGCATTGGCGTTTGTGAAACCTCACCTTATCTTCGTTTGTCTGTGATTTGGCATTCGATTTGTATCCTTCCTGTTCTTGCTTGTGTTCTTGGGTTCGCTTGCAGGAATTAGCCTTCGTGGCGAGGTCAATCGCGTTCTGCGTGGTTGATAACCAACGGAGACAGTGGTGTAACGATTGCAAGGTTTTGACCCGCCGGACCGGAGCCTTGGATCGCCAACGTCGAGATTCTCCACCAACCCAAGTTTATCCTTTACCTAGCGGAAGATCGGGACCACTCCCCCATCACGGCCTCATAGCAGTCAAGTATAGGAGGGAGCCGATCATGCTTCGGAACTCCTTTTGATCTATGGCTTCTCCTTCCTCATCAAGGTCCAATGCTACAGATGTATCTATTGGAGTGGTGAGGGCTTCGTATCAGCCATGTCGAACTTCTTGAGCAGGTCCTCGGTGTACTTCGTCTGGTGGACGAAGGTACCTTGTTTGATTTTCTTGATTTGCAAACCGAGGAAGAATGTGAGTTCGCCCATCATGGACATCTCAAACTCCCTGCTCATGGCATCGGCAAACTCGGTAACCAAAGCATGAGAAGAGCCACCAAAGATGATATCATCAACGTAAATCTGAACTCGGAGGAAATCTTTCCCATTCTTGAGATTAAAAATGGTTTTATCTACCGAACCCATCAAATACCCTTGCTCAAGTAGAAAAGACTTAAGTCTATCATACCAAGCCCGAGGGGCCTGCTTGGGTCCATAAAGAGCCTTATGAAGTTTAAGGACTTTATGAGGATATTTGGGATTTTCAAATCCGGGGGTTGTTTTACATAAACATCTACACCTATGAAACCATTAAGAAAAGGACTTTTGACATCCATTTGAAAAGTTTGAAACCACGGGATGCCGCAAATGCAAGAAGAATTCTACTGGCTTCAAGACGAGCAACGGGTGCAAAAGTTTCAGTAAAATCAATCCCTTCTAACTGAGAATAACCCTGAGCCACAAGTCTAGCTTTGTTTCTAACTATAGACCCGTCCTCCCATTGTTTGTTTTTGAAAATCCATTTAGTTCCAATAAAATGAACATTAGGTGGAGGATCTACAAGTGACCAGACTTGGTTTCTCTCAAAATTTTCAAGTTCTTCATGCAAGGCATTGATCCAATTAGAATCAGAAAGTGCATGACTCACATCTAAAGGCTCAAAAGAGGCAACAAATGCAGAATCAATGAAATGAGCATGAGAACGTGTTACCCTTTGATCAATCTCACCAATGATCTACTCGGGAGGATGCATCCTTTGAATGTGATGAGGAGCCTCGCGGCGGGATGCAGTCTCCCCCTCAACTTGTGCCGGTGAATGGTTGAAGATGACCGATGTCGAGGTTGTAACTTCGGGGCCTCTTGCCGAAGCGATCGAAGTGGGATCGACTTTGGGGGTCGATGTCGAGGGTAGTAGGAGTTCATTCTCGAAATATCCATGATCTTCATCTTCGAAGATGGTCTGCTTCATATCGTGTTCATTGGCCTGTTCAAAAAAAGAGCTAACACAGGGGGTTGATTCATCAAAAGTCACATCACACGACTCGATGATAGTGTTAGTTTCCAAATTGAAAACACGATAAGAATAACCGTGAGTAGTATAACCTAAGAAGATCCCGATAGAAGAACGCGACTCAAATTTGTCCAAATTTCCATGTTTTAGGATAAAGCATCGACAGCCAAATACCCGTAGATGAGTGACTTTGGGTTGTCTCCCAAAACGCAACTCATAAGAAGTCAAATTCAAAATTAAGCGTAAGAAAATTTGGTTTGAGATATAACAAGCAGTGTTCATGGCCTCAGCCCAGAATTTTCTAGGAGTCCTGTGCTCATCGAGCATCGTCCTAACCATCTCAACCAAAGTATGGTTCGTTCTCTCAACAACACCGTTCTGTTGAGGAACCCTTGGAGCGAAGAATTGATGTTCTATGCCATGCTTCATACAAAAGTCAACAAAGAGACTGTTCTTGAACTCGGTGCCATTATCACTTCGAATGAATTTCAATGCACTAGGGAGTTCAGTGAAAAGTCTCAAAGACAAGCTCCGAAATTGTGAAAACACTTATCCTTGCTGGCTAGAAAGAAAACCCAAGAGTAGCGAGAGAATTCATCGACAATCATTTTCCCATGTAGACAAGGAGCGCAAACTAAGTTCTTCTCAAAGTTGAGCTTGGGCAATCCTCAGATTAGACCTAGGGCACTCAACCGAGTGAGCAACTCAAAGCTCATATGCGCTAGTCTCCTATGCCACTTCCAAAGCTTAGAAGTCGAATGTGCAACAAGGCAGTGAGACGAACCAGATGACTCAAAAAAATCAGCTCCAAAAACTCTCCCAACTCTAAAGATCGTACAAACCAAAATGCCATAAGAATTGAGTACTTGCAAAGTATCGCGATGAAATCGCACTTCGAAGCCCTCATCAAGTAACTGAGATACGGAAAGCAAATTGCATCCCAAGTTTTCAATCAATTCAACATCTTTGAGAGTGAAGTTTGAGTTGATCCTTACCACACCTTTACCTTTCACTCTGCTTTTTCGGTTGTTGCCAAAGGTGATTTGTTTCTTTTGTTTGGTTGTGGTAAGGTTGGAGAACCATGTTGCATTCCCGGTCATATGACGTGAACAACCGGAGTCCATGATCCACGTGCCCTCCAAGCCTCGATCTGACACCTACACAAAACGGGAAAACCTCGATCGCTCAGTGCTGGGGTGAGGGAAAACATGATGAGGCATCCAACACTGAGTGATACGAGCAGTATGCATAGTAAAAGTAGATTGTCTACGCATAGGAAAAATAGAGTGATGCAAAGTGCGAGGTCTACCTACACGATATGACCCAGATGCATGACAAGGTCTCCCAACTTGTCGAGGCACAAAGCCACTAACACGAGGTCTAGCACCATATGAAACATGGTGAACACCACGAGGGGAAAAGCCTCTCCAAGAAGATCGAGGAGCCTTGTAAACAGGATGTGAGTAAAACTCAGACTCATGCATACCTAGAGGTGGGTAGTGCATGTCCTGGAACCTCATCGCCTGAGAACGTCGCTCATCCTTGATGCGACGATATCTAAACCCAACCAAATGACCCACCCGCTGATAGTAGGAACAATGAAACACTCTCCTAAGGGCATTCCTATTGGTCATAGGAGCAATCCTCACAAGCTCCTTGAGTTTTTGCTGGAGGTTTTTTTTGCATGGAGGTGGTAGATTTTTCTTGTGAGGCTGGGTAGGTTTCTTGGCTTTCTGTGGAGTGTCTAACTGGGCTCTTTCTTTCTCTAGGGTAGTGGGTGAGGTAAAAACAGTTTTGTGTTCACTGTCTGGTGGAGTTTTCTCAAAACCCAACCCTAGAGCTAACCCTGCCCTGTTAGCACACATCTTGGTCTTTGACAAGAGAAAATTCATCCTACTCTTTCCCTCAGTGCATTTGTTAACCACAGAAAGAAGGTATACATTTTCTGTCATAAGGTTTTCAGCTTGCCCTCTAGCAAAACTGAGTTGGTCCTTAAGGATAATGCAGGTGGGACAAACCGGCTGCACATCCTTAGAACACTCAGCACTCTCCAATCTAGCCTCTAATTCCTTAACATGCTTGTCTCTCAAATTAACGCTATCAATCAATAAATAACAGTTTGAACAAGCATCAGAAGAAATAGGTCTAGACTCCACCACCAAAAGTTGCTTCTGTGCAGTCTCAAGCTCATCAACAGTTTGAGCATGCACAGAACACAACTTAGCAAGCTCACCCATGACAACAGTGCAAGATTCACATTCAACATCATCAATCTTAGACTTAAGTATGGTATAATCAGTAGAAACATATTTTAGCCTAAGTCTAAGGTCTTTTCTATATCTAGTAGTTTGAACAAGCAATCTATCCTAACGAAGAACTACTTCATTCAGTTCATCAACTTTAATGGAAAGTTGGTCATAGGATAGTGGTACCTTAGATGAGTCAATCTCATCGTCGCTGTGAGTGTTGTCGGCCATGAAGCAAAGGCTGGTGAAATCCCTTGCCTTCTTCTCCTTCTTCTCCTCCTTTCTTGAGGACTCTTCCTCCTCATCAAATCTCGACTTCTCAGTTGAGGAAGTGTCGATGTCGCTGAGTGCAGCAACAAATGCTCTAGAAGCGGCCTTGGCTACCCTTTTAGCCACCTTGCTGCGCTTACCCTTCACATAGGGTTTCCTCTCCTTTTGTGGTGTTTGGGGCGCTCACTCTCGTCTCTCCTTTTGAGCTTGGGACAATTGGCCTTGATGTGAGAAGTGTCACCACACTCAAAATATCCACTAAACCCACTTCTCCTCTGATCCTGTCTTTCATTGTGAAACCAGGTGAACCTTCCAGCAATGAGAGCAAGCTCTTCATCATCCAGAGTATCCACCTACTTCTTAGTGACAGAGACTAGGGAGGACAAAGCAAAACCACATGCAAGAACACAAGTGTCAGATTGCTTGGTTCTACAGTGGTGCCATGGCTAGAGCCAGAAACTAGTGCCAATGGTTGTGGCAAAGAGTTTCTGTGCACTGCAAGAGATGCCTTGGCAATCTCTGTGGACTTTAGCTTGCTGAAGAGCTCATCACATGTCAATGTGTCATAACCCGTGGACTTCTCAATGCTGGATATCTTTACTTACCATAAGCTATGATCAAGAGCATAGAGAAGCTTGATAGCCCTATCATGGTCATTGTAAGCAAGCGTCCCGTTGGACCGCAAATTACTCACTATTGCATCAAAGCGAGAAAACATGGCATCAATAAATTCACTAGGCACTTGCACAAATAGCTGATGCTGTTGATTGTATGTGCTTTGGTCCCTAGCCTTAATCTGTGTAGAGCCCTCATGAAAAATAGTGAGTGTAGTCCAAATCTCACTCGCTATCCTTAGGGGTTGGACCCTATCGAACTCACTCCGACTCAAACTAATAAATAGTATATTTATAGCTTTGGACTTAGAATTATACTGATCTTTTTCTATTTGAGTGGTGCGGGTTTCAGGGATGGAGTATTGTGAGTCCACAATCTCTCATATTGCATTTCCTTGACTTAGGAAGTAAGCCTCCATGTGCACCTTTTAGTATGCAAAGTTTGTCCTATCGAAGAGAGGTATTTTAATAACTCTGTCCATGTCGCCAAAAGATAACAAAACTGGTTAAGGTCAACTGATGATCTTAACCTGCTCTGATACCAATTGTTGGACCGAAATGAGCGACCATAGGGGGGGTGAATTGGAGCAATTAAAATTTTAGGCTAAAACTAGCATTTTGTTTTAACTTCAGTCTCCTATGGAACAGGCTTTGAACACACCCTTCGAAGGTATGGTTTGGAGGTATTTTACAGCTCCTAACCTAGGCTTCACAAAGAGCAAAAGTCCGAAGTCAAGAAGACTTCGCTCACACCGACAAGCCTAAAAACTCAACTCTGCAAGGTAAGTGCAGGCTCCGCACATAAGGTGCCTTTGAGTAGGCTTCACACTTCACCCTTCGCAGGAGTTGGTTTCTCTCTGAAGACTTCGACTAGATACTCCGCACTAGTAACTCGTACTAGGATTTGTATTCCGAAGCCCTAAAAATAGACAAAACTGACTTCGTTGCGAACCTCGATAGAGAGCAGAAAACAGGCTTCGAGCCCAACTTCGCTAGTAATCAGTGAGGGGTTGCCTCCATTTTACACAGAGAGAACACACTGAGATGCACTCAACACAAGCACACAAAGAAAGTAAGCATACTTCGTTAGAGAGAAAAAAATGCCCAAAACTTCGGCTAAAACAGAACGAAGTGCAGGACAAAGAACTCAACACTCATAGAACAAAACAGGAATACAAGTTCAAGCAATAGATAGACAACCGAATGTAAATTTCATTGCATGAACAAGGAACACAAAAAGACTCAAAGGGCTATGTACATGGATGTGGTGGCTAGCTCTGGAGTTCTAAAAATGGTGGCTCAAAAGTGTTACTTAGTCCTAGCCATCCTTCTCTATTTATAGGCACTATTCAACCCTATGAATAGACTACTCTACCCCTAGGGTTTACACTTTTTTTGGCTCATCAAGACAAGGGGGTACTAATGGTAGTCTACTTTTCTGGAGGCTTCTTTTGTCAGCTTCGCAGAGGATACAACATCAACTTTTGCAAAGCAGACACGATCAGCCTTTGCACATTTGGAGTCTTCTGAAGCCCCCTTTGCACACAAGGTGTGTGGTAGCTTTTGTTACAAGCTTGAACCCATAGGCCTTCGCTTCACCGAAGTCAGCCTTCAATACACTGATAGTTTTGAGCTGAAGTTGTCAAAGCTCTAGAGCCTTCATACCATCACCTCCGGAGTGGACCACCATGGCTTCGCAGCTACTCCCAGCTCGAACTCCATCAGTCCATGTACCGAAGCCATGCATGGCCAAAGTACCTCAAGTTAGCCACACTACGAAGCCCCACCTTCGAAGTACCTTCGCCACCTTTCGAAGTCCCTCTGTCCAACGCCTCCGCATGAAGCATATCCATAAGCACCTCTTCGCAGTGTCTCAGCCTCGAGCACACTCTACGAAAACCATTATCCGGACCATGCCTTCGATGCACCTTGACTTCTGAGACCTTCGTTAGGTGTCCCTTCGAGTGCCTCTATCCGGAGCGCACTTCAAACCCCTGGCCTCAATGTTGAGGACTTCATTCACCATACTATGAAGTCACTCCTTCCGGAGCACCCTTCGAAGTGCCTCACCTCCGAGGACTTCGCCTTGGGTACCTTCAGCCGGAGCCACCCTCCGCACTTTCTGCCTTCGCATGGTGTATCCTGACCCGAGGACTGACCTCGACCCCTCGCAGCCTTCGTGATCGAGCTCCCTTCTCATCTGGCATCAAGCCTCCCGCTTGACCTAGGTTCACTTGCCGTGAACCATTCGTCACCTCCGAAGTCACCTACGCACCCCCGAGAAGCAGACAAGTGTTTCCAGTAACCCAGAGACCTCTCCGGTTAACAACCTTCAGTACACACTCCGGTGTACCACCTAAAGTACCGAGCCCTTTGGTAACACCAAGTCATCATGCTCTATTGGACCCCTCCGACAGACACACTCCGCTGCACAGCTGCAGCCGGCTAACTCCACACCCTTCGAAAAACACCTCCGAAACCCTTCGAACGGACCCCTTCGCTAGTAGAAAACTCATCAATCACTCATCACAGACTTGAAACCAAGGCACATCTCAACTTGGTATCTCAAGGGTTAGAGGCAATGAAGAAGTTAAGTCTATTATCTCATCTTGTTCTCTACTTCTCATCCTACATTTCTTGTATCCGATCCTCTCATTGCGTCAGTCTCCTCATCACTAGAGAAACCTCCTAAGCCGAGGCCTCCCACGTAGCACTCGTACCCTCTCCATTCGTTACCAGCAACTAATCATAACTTGGTATCAGAGACCATGGCCTCAAGAAATGGAGATTCTTCAACAATAGTAGACGTTGACGGGATAAAGAAACTTCAGCAAGACATGACAACGGTCCTCAACGGTCTCGCTGATCTGAGTCGTGCCATGACTGTGAACAATTATCGTATCACATCTCTAGAGCAGCTCGTCGAGGTAGAGGGAACAATATCTGCAATAACTAATCTTCCAAGGATGGGTGGCACGGGTGTAACACCCTAAATGTTTGCCAAATATTATTTTTGAGAAAATAAAAATTGATAAATGACTTATTTAAAGTGTGAAAATAATGAAAATAATTAAAAATCTTAAGAAATAGTTTGCATTTTGAGTTGGGAATTTTTTGTTAAATTCCCCAAGTTAAAAGAATATTCTAGGAAATTTTTCCATTTTTAGGACTTTATTCAGCTAGCATAGAAATTACAAATGAATTTCAACAATTATTTTAATTAAAAAATGAATTTTAATTCTTGTTGTGCCACCTCCATCAAATCTCTCTCCACGGCCCAGCCCATTCTTGTGCTCTCAATGACAGTCGGGCCCCGCCTGTCAGCGCTAGCCATCATACTCGTGGGTGCCCCTACTTTCTCTATCGCATGGACCCCACCCTTCAGCCTTGCGCCCCTGCTCCGCCCACTGACCCATGGCCCCCGCTTGTCATCCCTTCCGTAGTGCTACCAAACTCTTGCGGTTTCCCCCAAATCCCTCCACCACGCCACAAACCCTAGCACCTAACTTCATGATCCTAAGTCATTTGGTCCCTATAAAAGAGGTCCGTCTCCACCCCTTGACCTTGTTCTACCCCTCTGCCCCTTCGATTACTGATCGAGTCTCCGGTGAGCTTTGTTTTTATCGTCGTCTCTATTTATGCTCCGGCCACTGCTTGCCATCACTAGCCACCTCCCCCGCCTCCATCGTGAGCTCCATAAGGTCCACCGCCCCTCTCCCATCCTCGGCATCACCTTCGATCGCCATCTCACCCTCATAGATCTTGCCAGAACTATTGAACCGAGGACTTCCCGTTGCCACTGCTCGCCGCCAGCCGCCATCCATCATCATCGATCGCCATCCTAGGAACCATTGTGTTCCCCTATTCCCTACCCTTTCCTGCCTTCAGATTGCCTCGCCATCGCTAGAGTCCTCACCGCACACAACACACCCGCGTGCAAGATTTGATCTTTGTCATCTGATCTATGGCGTGCGGTCCTGATTAAAATGCAACGTGGCATTTTCTGGTGCATGGATGCATACCGGTTCGCTCTGATCTAATCTCATTCGTCCATTTTTCACTTAACGCACCCCGCCTTGCACCACGCCGTTGAATCTTGATCCGACAACTCTCAGACATCGGGTTCATAGTGGACGTGTGTAAGTTCACCATGGACTTAGTCTATTGTGGATTTTTTTTTATGTTTTCCAGTTCAAAAATAATTCCAAAATTGATTCAAACTTCAAAAATTCATATCTCTCGCATCCTAACTCAAAATTCATCCATTCAAATTCCATTTTAACCCTCATAATTTTCTCTACAACATGAACTAATTTAATTTCATGAATTGTACTGTTTATTTTCCTCAATTTAATTATGCTTTCCTCGTTTGTGTGCTTTTAGAGTTTGAAGCTATCGAGGAGCATGAGTCTTTTGTCAAGGTGCCATCTTCATCTTTTGTTGATAAAGGAAAGTCACACCCCATACCTTGAACATATTAAACCCATGTTTCCAAATTAGGTATTTCTAAAACACATAGGAATTAATTGCATTAGTCCAATTAAAACCTACAGTTATATTTATTTAGAACCCTTGACCTTGTTGTGCAAACCCAATCCATGCTTTTCATCCATTTTACCTTATTGCCCTGAATACTACAATATTAGTTAGTGCCCAAGTATTGGCACACTTTCTTAGTATTACTACAAATGAGTCATAGACTAGATTGGCAACGTTATTCTTCTATATGTCTCTAGATATATCACTTCTCATGGTTCTAAAAGATGGAATCAATGTTTGGAAAATGTTTAAGCTAATGGTAAATGTGGGTTTCCAGGTGCAAGCGAGTGCATTGGTTGGTAGCAACCAAGACACTATAAGGACCGGTCTGCGGGTTATGTTTCAAAGCATTTTCATACAAGACACAAGTCTAGTGGATAAGTCCTAACCTAGCATATAGGTCGGTTTAGCAGGATGCACCGAGCGATAGGTCAGGAGAGTCAAGAAGAATAGACGGCTTGTTTCCTTTCTATTGACTAGACAAAATGGCACAAAAGGTGGTCTACGTAATCTAAGTGTTGGAGCATCGACAAAACCTGGTGTGGTTGCCCTTTTGCTGAGACGAGCTATGTCAAAGGGCTTCTACAGGAATTTGGTCAAGATCTGTTAAGTTCTTGCCTTGTGGTTAAATTTATACACCTCTGATCAGAGTACAATCTTTTCAAAAAGTTGTGTCTACGGTTATAGGCGAGCCAAATAATGTTCTCCGCACTTAGTCTAAATAACTTGAATGTGAATGGTTATTTGTTTTATAAGGACTATTGTGCGAGTGAGTATAGTTGTGCTACTCAAAGTAGTTGATAGTTTTCATATCATTTACTTTCTGATCATTAAACATGTTCACCATAAATGCTTAACTACAAAAATGTACATTTATGGAAAATAAGATATATTCCTATCCTTTGATATTGCCTTTGCATTTATGTTGCATTCGGTGGCTTGTTGAGTACATTTTGTACTCATGCTTATTGAATAACCCCTTTTTAGATGTTGAGTTTGTCGAAGAAGAAAGTCTAGAGTAATTTGTCCCAGTCAAGGCGCGATTCTAGGAGCAAGATGTTCGTTATTTTGAAGTCTTTCATTTTGTTAGTTTATTTTTAGTGTAATAAAATAGCCCCTAAGCTATATTTTGTTTGTCGTAAGACGTTGTTGCTTGATGAACATTTTATTAGTTGATTTTCTTAAGGAAATTCAATAAACTCGAGATCGTGAGATTTGGGGGCATTAAACTAGGTATGATTGTACCACCACTAGGGTAGCTTGCCTCGTAGCGGCAAGGAGGAGGACATCAGCCCTTGCGATAGTAGCCCACATATGCTGATCAATCCTCTGAAATAGTATCAGTAGGAGGAGTACTTCGATTCTATAAACATGAGTTTCCAAGATTCAATAGCAAGGGGGATCCTCTAAACTGGTTGAACCATTGTGAGAAGTTTTTTCAAGGGCAGTGGACACCAGATCAAGATTAGGTATGGTTGGCTACTTATCATCTCACCAATACTGCTCAAGAGTGGTATTTTCATTATAAGAAGAATCATGGACCTCCTAGTTGGATAACTTTTAAATCAATCTACCATGTACGGTTCAGCTTGGCCGTACGAAGTAACTCCTTAGGAGAGCCCAAGAAATTGGTTCAGATTGGAATTGTGGAAGCATATATTGAAAAAATTTTAGCTCTTGCTAGCCGTCTAGAGGATTGTCTCGCTGAATTACAACAGGTTCAGTTGTTTATTGGAGGTTTACAGGAGGATATTGGCATGGACGTTGAGTTGCAGCGGCTCACTAATCCGTAGGAGGCTATGAGCTTGGAAAAGTCTTATGAAAATAGGGCCCTATGGTTGAAAAGTGGTAGTCAAACAATAGGCAACAATTTTTCACAAGTAAACTCAATATAGCAGGTAGCATCTACAGGTAATGCAGTTGTTGAATTGGTAAATAACACATTTCCCTTTTAGGTCTGCCACCTATCTCCTACAGAACTAGCCAAACGACCACGACAAGGCCTATTATTGGCGCAACGGATTACGCTAACAGGTTCTCTTAGATTAAGAACTAACAAACGAAGTGTTTGTGGAAGCGGACTATCTCAAGCCTTCGTATTGGATAATAGCTCAAAGTAGTTCGAAATTACGTATTGAATATCTGAATATTCAATCCCTATTACAGGATTAGAAGAGGGGTATTTATAGGTAAAAAATATAAGGAAAAGACCTTTTTACCCCTCAATTACAACCGACATAGTGGAAACTATTCGGTACCCTGAATAGGGCTAAAATGGTAAAATATGTTCGAAGGAGGTAGATAACGTAGACGTCCCATCCTTTGGTGATGGTATCTTCGGACCGAAGTCTAGACAGACTCTTCGGCTTTGACCCTTCGTTAGTTTGGAGACAAGTCTTTGACTTGGAACTTTATGAGTTGTCTTTGTCTCGTAATCTTGAAGATCCTGGGGATGAAGTATTTTCCCCCCAACACCTATCTTATAATTGTGATGAGCAGTATGTTTGGGGTCACAAATGCACAAAACTTTTCTATATTGATTGGGATGATGGGGGCACAACTGATTGGGAGGCTTCAATGGATAACAAAGAACCACATGTCTCCCTCAATGCACTATTTGGTGTAGACGGTGCTAGTACAATGAGGATACCAGTTTGTATTGTCGGGATGCATCTCGTTGTGCTAGTAGATATTGGATCCACACATAATTTTCTACATGCCCAGTTTGCTAGTAGCCTTGGCATTAAAATCAAGCCAATTAGCGTAAGGCCCCAAGTGGTCATAGCCAATGGAGACAACTTTGCTATTCCAAGGTTATGCCGCAGCCTTCCACATGACATTGGGAAAGAAGACTTCATGATTGATTGCTTCGTCCTAGAGTCATGTGTTGTTGATATATTTTGGGAACACCCTGGTTGCAATCTCCTTGACCTATCTTATGGGACTTCAATCAGTTGTGCATGTGCCTTTGGTGAGGAACTCGAGCAATCACTTTTCATGGCCTTCTCCATCGATGGGTAGTTTCACTTCCTAGTATACATCCAACTAAGGTGTAATAGGATGATCTTGAAGAATTTTGCCAGCACTACCCTGATTTTCATCTCAAGGACGACCTGATTTAGAAGGAGGGGAGAGATGTCATGGTTAGCAATGTAGCCCAAGCCCTTCGACAAGGGCTGGTCTTGGGTTAGCCCTAGGTAGGGCCGATCATGGGCTAAATCCCTAGATTAGCTCGGCCCAAGCCTAGGGGCTAGCCTGGCCCAAAGTTATTAAGAGTCTAGCCTGATTATAGACCTAGATAGAGTCCTTAAGATGTAATTTAGTTATAATCTAGATAGAGATATAATAGTTATAATCTAGTTAGTTCCTTAGAAGTTTAGATCTTCTAATGAGTCTATAAATAGCAGGTTGTAATTAGGGTTAAAGTCAATAAAGAAGTTAAGTCTATTATCTCATCGTGTTCTGTACTTTTCATCCTACTTCTCTTGTACCGGATGCTCTCATTGCGCTAGCCTCCTCATCACGGGGAAGCCACCAGGGAAACCTCCTAAGATGAGGCCTCCCACGATGCACTCATACCCTCTCTGTTCGTTACCAGCAACTCATAACAGATGGATGCTATTCTATCGTTGGTGATTATTCTTTTCTTGTAACCCGATTTGTTATTCTGCATAGCATGCAATAGTCCTCTCGCACGTGCATTAATTCACCTATGATGAGTGATGACAAAGTTTTATTTAAAACATGTTGTGATCCATGAGGATCATGACACTACCGGGGTGTTGGTAGTCCAATATTAAAGATTTGGTCATTCACAAGTGTCAAATAGAAACTTATGCTGCAGAACTTGTAACCCATTATATTTTGAGTTTTCCAGTTGCTTAAAATAGTTTTTTTCCTTTTCTAGCTTGCAGGATCTGTTATCACAATGAAGGAGGGATCAATAAAATCAGGCAGAACAGGTTTATGTTAATTCTTTGATGTTGCTTTCTTGTAATATTGTTAGTTGTTATACCGATGCATATAGTTGTTGATAGCAAAAAATGGCATCAGTGGCTAAGATTGTCAAAATATCAATTTTGGTAATTTGGGCCAAAAATACACATGTCCCAGGTCAGGCCAAAGCCCTATAGGGCCGAAGGACCATTGGGCTATGAGCTCCGAAAGCTTCCAGCTAGCCCACGGCCTTCGGCCAGGAAGCCTGTGGAGGCCCACGCCGCCGAAGCTTTTGTCCAAGGAGCAGGCTTCGACGGGCCTGGCCGAAGGCCCACTTCGGCAGATATAGAGTTGGATACGATCTCAACTAAGTTTTTATCTCTATACAACCGAATTATAGCAGATTAGATCAGAGGTATAGCCCCTATAAATATAGAGGTGAAGCCAGTTCAGAGACCCCCCAACACAAATCAAACACAAAGCCCTAGCTTTGATCGCATTTACTTTATCTTTACTTTTCTATACTCTTCGTGGGTTTTCCTAGAAGCCCTCCGACGGCCACTTCAGAATAGTGGTAATCCTTGTTACTTCGCTTGTGAAGTATATGTTAATCTACGTAATATATTGATATCGCCTTGTTACTTCGCCTGTGAAGTATCCGTTAATCCGCGTACAGATTACTACCTTCACTACTAGTGCAACACTTCACTAGATTCGGTCCTCAGGCCAAATTAGTACTTCGAATCTTATCTGTTGCAGGTTACCTACATTAGGAGCTACTTCATCGGAGGTGTATTGAGTTCAGAGATTGGTTTCGGAGGTTGCCAGAACACCCTTCGGTGGGACCGCTGCTTCGACTGAACGCTTCGCCAACAGACTTCGTCACGACAGGCTTCGCCACGTTCGTACTCCGCTCCAGATGAAGTCACGCTTGCGCGTCGCGCTCGAGTCATTACTCTGCATCTTATTGTATCAGAGACTTCACGCCGAACCCCCACTGTTCGGAGGTGATTGTCGCATCCAGATCCATTCAGAATTCATCTTCGATCAGACCAGTCTGAACGCCGAAGATACCCTTCGACAGGATACTTCGCATCAGACGCCGAAGGTATACTTCGGTGAACCCCTTTGCACTATACTTCAAAGCAGACAGACTCCGACCGGTTTGCTGATTTATTCTGTTTAATATATTTCTTTCGGCTAATTGGATTATTTTGTGTGATCTGGTTGCCTGGCGACTCCATCCCCCTTACCAAGGCTAAGGGTAGTCAGAACGCGACGTCGGTATTGTGTTACGCTTAGGCTTGTCCCTAAGTATCCACACACTTTTGGATCGTCGAACTGACCCAAGTGCGGGGACAGGTTTTCGTGTCACCATACTTTTTGGCGACTCCGCTGGGAAAAAGCTACGCCAACATGACGGGTACATCTACATCGGCCACCGGTACATCTACAATGACTACTACATCAACACCACCGATGGACACCATAGGAGGCGCAGATATCGACAATCGCAACATATTAACACCTACTCTTGAAGATATTCCCGTAGAAGACCGAGCAGAGATCGAGGCAAAGTTGAAAGCGCTCCAAGACATGATGTTTAGAGGCTACGTCAAGATGCGCAGGCTTCATCAAACGCGATATCATCGCCCCTGACCTTGCTCGAACCCAGGTAACACTCGTATCGCATCGTTTATACTCTTTAGAGACAGAGCGAAAAATAGCCACATCAGTAGATCAGGTCGTTAGCGTTTCGCTAGCCAACCGTCTAGATTCGGCAATTAGCTCCCAAGTAGAGGTTACACTTAGAAGGTTCGTCTTTACTGAGGCCGTACCATCAGTCCCTATTGCTAGTATACCTCCGGATAACCATGTGTACTGTAGAACTGACGGTAGCACAGGCAAAACCGTTATGTCTCCGGCCCTAACACCCGCGGCCGAGGCTAGTCATTATGCTTACAGCCAAACTAGCACTGCATATCACACGCCACCACCACCTGCGCTGGTACCAGCCCTGCCCGCACCACATGCACAGGCACCTGGGCTCGAGCACGTTGTACAGCTAGCGCGTAGGGAAGAGTCCTATGGCTGACATGCTGACATCCCGCCACGTGTCGTGCCCCCGCACGAGAGACGTGCACATGCAGTAGGCCAAGATGACCGAGAGGAACGGATCTGGGCACTATTCAGGGAGTGTGCCGGCTTCGTGCCTAAGGGTCAGGTTAGGGTTTACCGTAAGCCATACCCCGACCATCTTGATACAATACCCTACCCCCACAGCTATAGAATCCCTGAATTCACTAAGTTCGACAGCGAGGGTAGCAAAACCATACTAGAGCACGTTAGTCAATTTTTAGCACAGTGTGGAGAAGCTAGTGGGACAGACGCCCTAAAAATTAGACTATTTTCTCTCTCGCTATCTGGCACTGCTTTCACTTGGTTTTTGGCGCTCCCGCCGAACTCCATTCAGACATGGGATGATTTAGAATGAAAATTCCATGATTACTTTTACACGGGCGAGATGGAACTTAGGCAGAAATCTAACGAGAACGCCTCTGAGTACATCAAGCATTTTAGGGATACTAGAAACCGATGTTTCAGCCTTAACATTTCAGAAAGAGACTTGGCGGAACTAGCTTTTAATGGGTTGCGTTCTGAGATTAGAAAAAATTAGACAACCAGAACTTTTTAGAAGTTAGCCAAGTCTTACAGCAGGCTCTGGTCCAGGAAGACCGAACCAAAGATAAAAAGTTTATTAAAACATTTAACAAACCTAGGGCTGAAATCCACATCATGAAACGCTCCGACGAGGAGGAATCAGAAGAGGAGCATTCAGCCGACATGTACGCGGCCGAATAGGTTTGGAACGCTAAGAGCAAACCTATCACTTGCTCCGAATTACGACCGTCTCCCACGAAGAATCGGCCTAGTGAGGTCAAGTACTCATTTGACATAACTAAGTGTGATAAAATATTTGATTTTCTCTTAAAGAACCAGCTTCTCAGGTTGCCTAAAGGTCAAGTCATTCCCTCTGTCGATGAGTTGAAGAAGCATCCATACTGTAAGTGGCATGATTTACATTCACATAATACTAACGACTGCAATGTTTTTCGACGGCAGGTTCAATCAGCCATAGAAGAAGGACGATTGAAGATAGACTATAATCCAAAGATGAAGCTGGACAAAGATCCTTTTCCGATCAACACCGTCGACCTCGGCGAGAAGAAGGTATTGATTCGGCCAGAACAGGCCGAGTCGAATAAAGGAAAGGATGTAATTGTTGGAGAGTCGTGCACTCGCACACTCATACCAAAGAACCCCGAGGTAGGAGTGTGGAAACAGAACATTAACATCCCTTCGGCTAAGGCTCACAAGAGGCCAAAGGTAACATACAAGATGTTGTTAAACAAGCATCAAAGAAAAGCCAAGGATGCAGGTCCCCGTGCTAAAAAAACTAAGTCAGCCGAAGGGCCCAAGACTTCCAGAGGGTGGCTTCGGACCGCAGTGGCCGAGCCCTCCTTGTGATGGCTTCGGACCGCAGTGGTCGGACCCTCTGCACGGGGACTCCAGGCCACAGTGGCCTGACACTCTGTACGATGGCTTCGGACCTCAATGGCCGAACCCCCTGTACAGTAACTTCGGCCCCCAATGGCCGAACTCCACACCGCTCTGGATGAACACTCCGACAGGAGGCTTTGGCCCGCACTGGCCAAACATACCTCTGGCCTGGCAAGACCCCTCACTGATATGGTCCGAGACACCGTTGACTCTACCGAACCCCCCTTCGAGTAATGGGTTCGGCTCACAGTGGGAGAGTCCACTAGAGCCGCCGATGCCTCTGCCATATAGCTGGACAGGAACTCCGTGGGCTCCGTATGTATCACAGCCGGAGTACCCTCCGCAACTTAACGCTGTGCCTTGTTTTCCTTCGGGGTATTATGAATGGCAGGAACATACAGATGCAGCGGGGGGAGGCATCGTCCACAGGCTGTCCGTGGTACCTCTGAATCGGGCCGTGCAGAGCGAAGTCGAAGAGTACAGGCGCGAGGAGGCCGAAGACAGGGAGTCCGAAGCTATCACAGTTAGAGTAGGGTCTCAGGAAGTCCCAATCCTGAAGGCCTTATCACCAAAGTCTAACGGAGGTAAGCACCATGCTTTGGCCGGAGCATGCGCCGAAGCCTGGTTCGATCGGCCGAACAAGGCCGGTCCAATTTCCGGAGTCCGCAGTGAAGGCCCCTCCGAATACAGAGTGCACGAGGCTGAAGGTGGCAGTACCACCTCGGCCAAAGTTGACAAGAACCAGGTAGTAGCACTTGGCACCAAGCCGCAACCATCTTGGGCACCTCTAGGCATGTCCTAATCACAAAAGAGACGTTTGCAACGACTACGGGCATAGGAGATGGATGAGAAGAAAGTCGAGGATGAGCGCGATGCTATCTTTGAGGAAATCCGCCATCGACCAACTACAAGACATGTATGGAGTATGAAGCCGGTTGAGATGACGAACCCGGCTCATAGTCCGAGTGACGATGACGATGATGTGCTCGACGACGACTACTCGCCTGTCTCCGAGGGGCCCACACCCTAGGCAATGGACATCAATGTCGTCATGCTGCCTGCCGAGTTCGCCCTGCCGTAGGATGAGGCTGAGGCCGCTCAATTGAACCTCAGCCCGCGCAACGCTATTTTTGAGAAGTTCGAGGACTCGGCTCGCCATCTGAAGCCTCTCGACATCAGTGGTCACATTGATGGAAAGCCGATTTCCTGGATGCTTGTCGATGGTGGTGCCACTGTTAACTTAATGCCTTACTCGTTATTGAAGAAACTTGGCAGGGACGAGGATGATCTAAAGAAGACCAACTTGATGCTCAATGGCTTCAACGGCGAGAGTTCCGAGGCCAAGGGCATGCTCTCCATGGAGTTGACAATAGGCAAAAAGACATTGCCAACAACATTTTTCATCGTCGATGTACGAGGTAACTACAACGTGATGCTTGGGCATGACTAGATTCACGCAAATTGCTGCATTCCTTCTACTCTACACCAGTGCCTAATTCAGTGGTACGACGATGAAGTAGAGGTCATTCCCGCAGATACTTTGGCCCAAGTGGCATTGGCCTATGTATCAGTTGACACCGTTCACAACAAAGTAGAGTGTCTATCAGGTAGAGATCTTTCGGATTACGATTTTGTTAGCGTGTCCGGAGGACGTTTTGTACTAGTGTCTATAAAGTCGGCTGGTGTAGCACGGCTGTTTTTGAATTAGTAGTCATGTCTAGCAAGAGTAATCTGGATTGGCTAAAGTCTCGTGTAGAACAGTATCGGTCTAATAAAAACGGTATTGCCGAGGCCATCGAATATTTTTGCGAAGTAGAGAAATTAGGACAAGGATTTGCGTCGGCCGATCCCTTAGAGGAAGTTGACATAGGTGATGGTAGCATCCTAAGGCCGACCTTTGTAAACCAACATTTATAGCCTGATGAAAAGGCCGAAGTAATAAAGTTGCTTTGGTCGTATGTTGATTGCTTTGCTTGGGAGTATAGCGAGATGTCGGGACTAAGCCACGAACTCGTGGAGCATCGACTACCTATCAAGTCCGGATTTAGGCCTTATAAACAGCCTCCTCGTCGCTTTAACTCAGCCGTCTATGACCGAGTTAAAGAAGAAGTAGAGCAACTGCTCAATGCTGGGTTTATTAGGCCATGCAGGTACACGGAATGGGTCGCTAACATTGTGCCTGTAGAAAAGAAAGGGAGCGACAAGATACGGGTATGTATTGATTTCAAAGATCTGAATAGAGCCACTTCAAAGGACAAATATCCAATGCCAATAGCCGACATGATAATCAACGATGCTTCACGATACAAGGTACTAAGTTTTCTTGATGGCAATGCTGATTATAATCAAATCTTTATGGCCAAAGAGGACGTCTACAAGACTGCCTTTCGATGCCCTGGTTTTGTCCGTTTATTCGAGTGGGTCGTTATGACTTTTGGTTTGAAAAATGCTGGTGCCACGTATCAGCATGCTATGAACTTAATCTTTCATGACTTGCTAGGAGTTATGTTAGAAGTTTACATTGATGATGTCGTAGTCAAATCGGACGCTATGGGAAACAATTTAGCCGATTTGAAAGTTGCTTTTGATAGGATGCGGCAGTATGGTCTAAAAATGAACCCACTCAAGTGTGCTTTTGGCGTGTCGGTGGGCAAGTTTTTAGGTTTCATGATTCATGAAAGAGGCATAGAGATTGATCCTAAGAGGCTTGAGAAAATTAGAAATGTTACGGTGTCGACATGCAAAAAAGATGTGCAGAAGTTACTAGGCAATATGAATTATTTGCGTCGCTTTATATCCAACTTGTCTGGCAAGATTGATGCCTTTGTCCCCATAATCCGGCTAAAGAACGAGGCCGAGTTCACTTGGGGGGCAAGCTAGCAAAGTGCCTTTGAGAAAATCAAGGAGTGCTTGTCATCACCGCCCGTGGTGAGAGCGCCCAAAGTCGGGATTCCGCTTCGGCTATACATCGCTGCTGAAGATAGTGTGATCGGGGCCGTGCTAACCCAGGAGGTAGAGGGAAAAGAGTACATCATCACCTTCTTGAGCCGTCGCCTGCTGGACGCCGAGACCAGGTATGCGTTTGTGGAACGTTTGTGTTTATCACTTTACTACGCGTGCACCAAATTGCGCCACTATCTTCTCCCTACTACATGTGTTGTCGTTTGCCAAACCGATGTTATAAAACACATGTTGCAAAAGCCGATTCTAAGTGGAAGAATCAGAAAGTGGGCTTACGCTTTGATCGAGTATGATTTGGCCTATGAACCCCTAAGAGCTATGAAAGGCCAAATCGTAGCCAACTTTATAGTTGACCACCACATAGACATCAGTTGGAGTGGCAATGTTGCTTTGATTGAAGTAATACCGTGGAAACTTTACTTTGATGGCTCAGCTTGAAAAAATGGCCAAGGTATTGGAGTGTTTCTCATATCACCTAGCGGAATGCACTTTGAGACCTCGGCTCATTTAGAGTTTCCTTCTACTAATAACCAAGCTAAATACGAGGCTTTACTGCTAGGGCTTGAATTGTTAGATTCCATGGGTGTTAAACATGTCCATGCGCATGGTGATTCCCTGTTAGTGGTACAACAAGTGGCTAAGAGTGCTCAATGTTTTAATGGCTTGTTAAATAGCTACTTGGATAAGTGCATGGACATAGTTGCTACTTTTGATGACCTCAAAATTTTTCATGTGTCGAGAGAGGCCAATTCGGTTGCAAATGATTTGGCTCAGCAAGCATCTGGTTACCAAGTCAGGAGAGGAAAATTTTCTGTACAGGAGAAGCCGATGTTTGGTCTCACTGCCGAAGCTAGTGACTTCGGGCAGGCGCACCCTCCGGGTCGGACCTCTCCGGCTGCCGGAGGCCACCGCGCACCGAGGTCCTAGGACCAGAATGTTCTGCTCGCCGAAGAGTCTGGCACGTCAGAGCCCACGAGCCAGAGTCCCCAAGACAGCAAAGGCCTTCGGGAGCCCAGACCCTCCGTCAGGGGCTTCAGCCTGATGCACTCCGCACGGCCAGTCCAGCTAGGCTTCGGCAGGAACACGAAGGGCTCAGGGGGCACCCTGAAATCAGTGGCATAGAGACCTTGTCAGGGAGTGAGCTAGCAAAACCTTCCGAAGCTCATAAGGGCGATTGGAGAATTCCAATCGTCCAGTATTTGAGAGATCCTAGCCAAAGGGTTGATCGGAAGGTTCGGCAACAAGCGTTCAAATTTATGTTGATAGACGACACACTGTATCGCCAAACCATTGATGAAGTACTGTTAAAGTGCTTAGACCATGAACGGTACCAGGTGGCTACAGGAGAAGTCCATGAAGGACTTTGTGGCACTCATCAGTCGGCCTAGAAAATGAGTTGGATGCTCAAAAGAGCAGGTTTCTACTGGCTGACTATGACTGAGGATTGTTTTAAGTATTATAGAGGGTGTGAAGCATGTCAAAGGTTTGGCAATATTCAATTAGCTCCTGCTTCATTACTCAACCCTATTGTCAAGCCATGGTCGTTTCGAGGTTGGGGTCTAGACTTCATCGGCCAAATTCACCTTCCTTCCTCAAAAGGGCATCGGTTCATGTTGATGGCGACAGATTACTTCACCAAGTAGACTGAGGTTATGCCTCTCAAGAACATGACTCACAACGAGGTACTTGACTTTATCTTCAAGCACATCATACATAGATTCGACATTCCTCAAACTCTCACTATAGATCAAGGTAGCTCATTTGTTTCTAAAGAAGTGAGGGACTTCACCGAATATTATGGTATTAAGTTGATAAGCTCTTCACCCTACTATGCTCAGGCCAATGGTTAGGCCGAGTCTAGTAATAAAACTGTGATTAAGCTCATTAAGAAGAAAATTGAAGAATTCCCTAAAAGGTGGCATGAAGTGCTCTCCAAGGTGCTATGGGCTTGTAGAATTGCAAAGCACAGTGCTACCAAGGTCAGTCCATATGAGTTGGTATATGGACAAGAAGTCGTTCTACCTATAGAAGTAGATCTTGGCTCTTTAAGAGTGTTAAGGCAAGATGGCTTATCGGTCGACGAGTATGAGACTCTTTTGAAAGACAACCTAGAAGAAGTGACCGATAAGAGATTGAAGGCTTTAGAAGCCATAAAAGTAGACAAGAGGAGAGTAGCTAAAGCCTACAATAAGAAGGTTAAACCAAAATCGTTTCAAGTGGGAGACTTGGTTTGGAAGACGATTTTACCCTTAGGCACTAAGAGTCCCAAGTTTGGTAAATGGTCACCTAGTTGGGAAGGCCCTTTCAAAATAACCGAAATCGCTCCAGGCAATGCATATGTGTTAGAATCTCTGCAAGGAGAGCGGTTTCGAAGAGCGTTGAATGGTAGATACTTGAAAAATGTATTTCCCAAGTGTGTGGCAAACAGCGTGAAATGGTGTCGAAAAGCTGATATGGAGGGTATCGTCTTTAGCTCATTGTGCTTTTAGTTCACTTAGTTCACTAAAAGGCAGGGGGCATGTGTTGATAGAAAAAATGGCATCAGTGGCTAAGATTGTCATAATATCAATTTTGGTAATTTGGGCCGAAAATACACATATCCCAAGTTAGGCCAAAGCACTATAGGGCCGAAGGACCATTGGGCTATGGGCTCCGAAAGCTTCCAGCTAGCCAACGGCCTTCGGTCAGGAAGCCTGCGAAGGCCCACGCTGCCGAAGCTTCGGTCCGAGGAGCAGGCTTTGACGGGCCTGGCCGAAGGCCCACTTCGGCAGAGATAGAGTTGGATACGATCTCGACTAAGTTTTTATCTCTATACAACCGAATTATAGCAGATTAGATCAGAGGTATAGCCCCTATAAATATAGAGACGAAGTCAGTTCAGAGACCCCCAACACAAATCAAACACAAAGCCCTAGCTTTGATCGCATTTATTTTATCTTTACTTTTCTGTACTCTTCGTGGGTTTGCTTGGAAGCCCTCCGATGACCACTTCGGAATAGTGGAAATCCTTGTTATTTCGCTTGGGAAGTATCCGTTAATCTACGTAATAGATTGCTATCGCGTCCAGATCCGTTCGGAGTTCATCTTCGATCAGACTAGTCTGAACGCCGAAGATACCCTTTGGCAGGATACTTCACATCAGACGCTGAAGGTATACTTTGGTGAACCCCTTTGCACTATACTTTGAAGCAGACAGGCTCCGACCAGTTTGCTGATTTATTCTGTTTAATATATTTCTTTCGGCTAATTGGATTATTTTATGTGATTTGGTTGCCTGGCGACTCCATCCCCCTTACCACGGCTAAGGGTAGTCGGAACGCGACGTCGGTATGCTGTGTTACACTTAGGCTTGTCCCTAAGTATCCGCACACTTTTGGATCGTCGAACTGACCCAAGTACGGGGGCACGTTTTCGTGTCAACAATAGTTTATGCCTCATTCATGATTTTTTTAAAATAAACTAGCATCTATTTTATTTCCTTTTATTTCATTGATGCTTATCATAAATTTGAACTATCATATTTTGTTTCAGTTTTTTATAACCCAAGCATCAAGCGCTACCATAAGAATTGTGTTCATTTATCGCTTTCTGTTCTCATCGTCTTCCCATATATCCTCACTTTTCTACAGGAATCCTTCTGTAACATATACAACTGAGTTATGTTCTTTCATCTATTCCATTTTATTTTTCCTCATCTTCCATATTTAGGTTGCATATTAGGTATAAAAGAATGATACTTTACTTTGATTTTTCTATGCTTTTTAAATCTTATTTTCTGTACTTCTAGCCTTTTACATGGTGTGACTACAATTATCTTTTCATTGCAAGGTACATTGTAATTTCCTTGTTATATTACTCAATTTGCTTCCAAATATAAATCTGCACAAGGATTAAGACAACAACTTAAATGTCCTTTTTGTCCTTCATTTATATTGTATTGAGAATGGTGAGTCATTTATTTGGAGCTGAGAAGTTGTGGGTGTTGTAGTTTGGTGGCAGTGTTTCAAAGGCGGTATTGTCGCAATGGAGTAATCAGGGTATATAGTGAGTCTTTTTTCCTTTTGGCTCTTCTGTCTCTTTCATATGTATGCAAGATGTGGCATTTAGTAACATGTTTGTAACTTTTGGCTGTTGGAGCTTAAGATTGTTGTTGACGCCAAGATTTAGTAGAATCCAAGCCCACCAAGGATGTTGCACGGTCAACAGAAGTCAAAAGGACTCCGGTCAAAGGTGGTCAAAGAAGCTCATCCATATTATTATGATATGACCGGACATGCAGGAGCCGATAAAGGTGAGAAAAGATAAATATGATCCAGAATTGGTTACAATGTAGTTTACTTGGACGGCAAGTCTCCAGAATATAAATATGTATCTAATTAGCTAGGTTTAGAAGACACACAATCAACTACGACAAACTACTACTTTCAATACATTGCCACCCTTGGATTCCCAAGGTTAATCCTAGTGTGACTTGGCACTTGGAACCAGGCTGCATCATCTCAATCTCTAGCGAAGAGGTAGTCCCACCACCCCGACTGTCACACCAGTTAGGTTTGTGTTCTTCAAGACTACATCATATTGATCTCTTGAGGTATCAACCTGATCAGTGTGATTGTCGGGTTTATCTTAGTATTTTGCTAGGTCTAAAGTTGCATTAGTTTTGATCTCTTAGATTGATGTGAGCCAGGTGTCATAGCTTGAGGCTTCATCGGTTAAGTCCGACATATTGATCTATTGTATCATGTTCATGCTATATGCCATTCATCTAAATAAAGTATGCCTGATGCGTTGAAGTTCTATTAGTTTATCGTCATTAGTAACTGTCTCGGTTAGGTCCGATCTTACAATTACGGTGATTTAATGAATAAAAATATGTTATTTGGTATTCTTAGTTTGGTTTCTATCGGAGTACAAGTTGATTGGTTATGTTTGTTTCCACACTATTTTCCATCTCCATGTGGGAGATACTCATCGCCCTATTGCACAAGGACGCTATCCTATCGGCCGATAGAGTGTTCAGCCCGATAGCGTGGGCATTGTCATCGGCCCCATGGCCGATAGGGACATTTATTCTTGTTTATTTTATTCTCACCATAGTCATCTGCTCGGCAGCCGATCGGCATTGCTACTGACGTTGTTCTTTATTATTCCTTATCAGTTGTAGGGTCAAAGTGATTGGCACGCTCAGAACCTTCTTTTTGTCTAAGATTATAGAACCTGCACCGAAGTTAAGTAGTTCTCCCAGGCCACATGTGTGACCAACAAATACACCAACACACTTTTTGGCATGCCCAGTGGGTCCTCAATAGGCCGAGATTCCACGGGTCACTTTTCAAGAAGTCATCGACAACGCTCTATACCACGCCCTCATCAATCAGTCAGAGGTGTCGGTTAACACCTTGCACGGATTGATCAAGAATATTGTCGATGGGACGATTGCTCAAGAGCCAACGCAAGGCTTGGTGTACTTCTCAACCAATCCCCCTCACCTTCTACAAAACCCTCAACAAAATCAGCCAGTGTTACCACTGCAAGGGCCGATAAGACAGTATCCGCCAAACACTTTGTTCGGTCGGGAGACTGACGTGACTGTCCCGTTACCTACACCCGCGCTCTAGGGGATAGGTAGATAGGACCCATCCCAGAACACGTATCCCTTTGGTAGGGGTATGCCACCATCCCAGCCTTCGGTCGCGCCGCAAGGACAAATCAGGCAAGAGGTACCCCAACCCATGTACGGAATCATCAGGAATAAGCTGCCAGATCTTGTGCCGTCAAGGGGGGCACCCGATGGCATTCCTCAAGGGTACCACCAGACCACATACTATGGAGTACCTCCCTACTCCAATGAAGAACAAAGATATAACGTTGTTCAGCTAGATCAGTATCAGTAGCCCCCAAAGACTGACCAATATCTCACACCGAACTAGCAAGAAGATGATTAGGTGAACTGAATTACTAAGGTGATTCGGTACCAATTTGGACTCAAGCCCAAGGATCAGACCTATGGGTATCGACGATAGTACCTACAGTGGTTCAATCGGGTGTCGCTGCCAAATCGATACAAGGTCCTCGACTTCACCAAGTTCTCGAGGTAGGACTTGGTCTCCATGATCGAGCACATTATCCATGATTGGTGCAGCTGTTAGACGAGTATGAATGCAAGGAAGGCGTGCTGAAAGAATATCATGATTGGTGCAAAGCCATATGAGAAACCAAGGGTTGGTTTCAGTGTTTTGTGATGAGTGATTGACAGGTTTTTTACCCTCTGTTCGAAGGGTACCTCCGAAGGGGGTTCGGAGGTTGGACCTCCGAAGGGGGTTCGGAGGTTGGACCTCCAAAGGATGTTCGGAGGTGGTTTCACCGAAGGGTGTTCGGTGTTTGCTTGCTGCAGCTGTTGCAGCGGAGTGTGCTCGTCGGAGGGGTCCGACAGTACACGATGACTGGGTTCGTACCGAAGGCTTCGGTACTTTGGGCGGTACACCGGAGTGTGTGCCGGAGGTTGCTAACCCGGAGAGGTCTCCGGAGTACTGGATACACTTGTCTGTTTGTCTGTGGTGCGCAGGGACTTCGGAGGCGACGGACAAGGTCCGCAGCAGGTGAACCTGGGTCAAGCGGGAGGCTTGATGCCAGGGGAGCGGGGAGCTCCGTCACGGTGGCTGCGAAGGTGGTCCGGGTCGGTCCTCGGGTCGAGGCATGCCAGGTGAAGGCAGAGAGTGCAGAGGGTGGCTCCGGCTGAAGGTACTCCGAGACAAAGTCCTCGGAAGTGAGGCACTTCTAAGGTACTCTGAATGGAGTGACTTCGGAGTTGGTGGAACAAGTCCTCTGAGGAGGCAAGGGTTCGAAGTGTGCTCCGGAGGGACACATTCGAAGATACCCGACGAAGGTCTCAGAAGTCGAGGTGCATCGAAGGCATGGTCCGGGTGAGGCTCGTCGAGGAGTGTGCTCGGGGAGAGGCACTGCGACGAAGGGCTCATGGAATGCTTCATGCGGAGGCCTTGAACGAAGGAGGGACTTCGAAGGGTGGTGCTCCGAAGGTGGGGCTTCGGAGGGTGGAAGGCTTCGGAGCAAGGCTAGCTCCGGAGCAAGGTTGACTTGAGGTGCTTCGGCCTGCATGGCTTCGGTACACGGATTGGCAGAGTTCGAGCTGGGAGTAGCTGCGAAGCCGTGGTGGTCCACTCCGGAGGTGTTGGTGCGAAGGCCCAAGGGCTTTGACGGCTTCGGCTCAAAACCGTCACTGTATCGAAGGCCATCTTCGGCGAAGTGAAGGCCACCAGGCTCAAGGCTTCTCGCCGAAGCTACCGCACCCTCGCGTGCGAAGGGAGGCTGCAGAAGGTCAAAGACTGCAAAGGCTGACACTGTCTGCTTTTCAAAAAAGCTGACGCTGTCCCCTCTGCAAAGCTGATAGAGAAGCCTCCAGAATAAAGGTGGACTACCTTTTGTACCCCTTAGTTCTGTAGAGTCAAAATCAATGTAAACCCTAGGGGTAGTGTAGTCATTTCCTTTGGGTGAACTGTGGGCTATAAATATGGGGGCTCGGTAGGTAACATTTAACACTTTGAGCATTTACTGTTGAGCTCCTATAGTCACATACCTCGCTGTATTTCATCCAGAGTTCAATTCATTTTGTGTTCCTTGTTCAAGCGGCGAAGCCCTGCTTCTGTGTGCTTTTTGCTTGAGCTCGCGTTACATACCTCGCTAGTATAGTGCACCGAAGCCTGTTTAGGCGAAGGGTGTTTTGTGCGAAGTGTGTTTTTTCAGTGTGCTGTCGCTCTGTGTAACTTGAGGCCAGACCTCACAGCTTACTAGCGAAGCCCTGATCGAGGCCCGTTTTGCTTCTTGTGTCGAAGCCCTTAGCGTAGTCCGTTTGTGTGCGTGTAGACCTTTGTGTACGAAGCCCAGCACCAGTTGCTGCCGCCAAGTACTTGGTCGAAGTCCTCAGAGGGTTGTCCACTCTTGCGAAGGGTGAAGTGCGAAGCCTGCTCGAAGCACCTCGTGTGCGGAGCCTGTACTGACTTAGCAGAGTAGATTTTCGAGGGTTGTAAGTGGAGCGAAGTCTTCTTGGCTTCGAACTTTTGCTCCTGCGAAGCCTGTGTTCGGAGCTGTCGAAGTACCTCCGAACCAGACCTTCGAAGGTAGTGTTCGAAGCCTGTTCCGCAGAAGACAGAACTGAACCGAAGGCTAAGTTTTTAGCCCGAAATTTTAAAAGCTCCCATTCACCCCCCCTCTGGTCGCCGTTTCCGGTCCAACAATTGGTATCAGAGCGGGTTAAGATCACCAGTTGACCTTAACCGGTTTTGTGATCTGTTGGCGACATGGATAGAGGCAGTAAAATTCCTCTGTTCGATGGGACAAACTTTGCATACTGGAAGGTGCGCATGGAGGCTTACTTGTTAAGCCAAGGAAATGCAATTTGGGAGATTGTGGACTCACAATACTCCATCCCTGAGACTCGCACCTCTCAGACTGAGAAGGATCAGTATAATGCCAATTCCAAGGCAAGAAATATACTGTTCATCGGTTTGAGTAGAAGTGAGTTCGATAGGGTGCAGCACCTTAGGACTGCTAGGGAGATTTGGACAACGCTCACTGTCTTTCATGAGGGCTCTACTCAGATTAAGGCCAGGCGCCAAAGCACCTACAATCAACAGTATCAGCTGTTTGTGCAGGCACCTGGTGAATCTATAGATGCCATGTTTTCTCGCTTTGATGCGATAGTGAGTAACTTGCGATCCAACGGGACGCTTGCTTACAGTGATCATGATAGGGCTATCAAGCTTCTCTATGCTCTTGACCGTAGCATATGGGAAGTAAAGATATCCAGCATTGAGGAGTCCGCAGGATATGACACTTTGACCTGCGATGAACTCTTTAGCAAGCTGAAGTCCACAGAGATTGCCAAGGCATCTCTTGCTGTGCACAGAAGCTCTTTGCCACAGCCATTGGCATTGGTTTCTAGCACTAGCCGTGGCACCACTGCAGAACCAAGCACATCTGGCACTTGTGTTCTTGTAGATGGTTTTTCTTTGTCCTCCCTGGTCTCCGTCACAAAGGAGCAGGTGGACACTCTAGCTGATGATGAGCTTGCTCTCATTGCCCGGAGGTTCACCCGTTTTCATCATGAGAGACGGGATCAGAGGAGAAGTGGTTTTGGTGGTTGTTTTGAATGCGGTGACACTTCTCACATCAAGGCTAATTGCCCTAAGCTCAAAAAGAGAGATGAGAGTGAGCGCCCCAAATACCACAAAAAGGAGAGGAAGCCTTTTGTGAAGGGCAAGCGCGGCAAGATGGCTAAGAAAGTAGCCAAGGCCGCTTCCAGAGCCTTTGTTGCTGCTCTCAGTGACATCGACACATCCTCAACTGAGGAGTCGAGCTCTGAGGAGGAGGAGTCCCCAAGGAAGGAGGACAAGAAGGACAAGAAGGGAAGAGACTTCACCGGCCTTTGCTTCATGGCCGACAGCGATCACAGCGGCGATGAGCTTGACTCATCAGAGGTAACTCTATCATCTGACCAGCTTTTGATTAAATTAGATGAGCTGAATGAAGTAGTACTTGGTCAGGATAGATTACTTGTGCAAGCCGCTAGAGAAAGAAAAGACCTTAGACTTAGGCTAGAAAATGTTTCTACTGAATATGCCATGCTTAAGTCTAAATATGATGATGCTGAATGTGAGTCTTGTTCTGTTGTCATGAGTGAGCTTGCTCAGTTGCGTTCTGTTCATGCTCAAACTCTTTCTGAGCTTGAGACTGCACAGAAGCAGCTTTTGGAGGTGGATTCTAGACCTCATGATATTATTGATTGCATGAACTGCTCTTTATTACGGGATAGCATTAATTTACGTGATAAGCATGTTCATGATTTAGAGGCTAGATTGGAGAGGGCCGGTAGTTCTAAGGATGTGCAACCTATTTGTGACACTTGCATTACCCTTAAGGACCAGCTAGGCACTGTTAGAGAGCGAGCTGAAAACCTCATGACTGAAAATGAATACCTTCTTTCTGTGGTTAATAAATGCACTGAGGGAAAGGGTAGGATGGATTTGCTCTTGGCCAAGACCAAGTTGTGTGCTGACAGAGCCGGGGTAGCTCTAGGTTTGGGTTTTGAGAGGATACCTTCAGACAGTAAGACCAAAACTGTTTTTACCTCTCCCACCACCCTAGAGAAAGAGAGAGCTCTGTTGGACACCCCATCAGCCAAAAAGCCTACCCATCCACCAAAGAAAACCACTCCTCCTGCCAAGAAAAATCCTCCCAAGAAAACCACACAGAAGAAACCCAAGGAGCCTGTGAGAGTTGCTCCTGTGACCCATGAGAGTGCCCCCAAGAGAGTGTTTCATTGTTCCTATTGTCAGCGGGCGGGTCATTTGGTTGGGTTCCGCTTTCGTCGCATCAAGGATGAGCGACGCGCACAGGCGATGAGTTACCAGTACATGCATTACCCATCTTTAGGTATGCATGAGTCTGAGATGTACTATCGTCCTGCTTTTGAGGCTCCTCGTACTTCTCGGAGAGGTTTTGCTCCTCGAGGTCTTCACTATGTTCCATATGGTGGTAGACCTCGGGCTAGCAGATTTGTACCTCGTCAGAATAGGAGACCTCGACATGTTGTGCGTTCACAGCATGTAGGTAGACCTCGCACTTTGCATCATTCTGATTATTATGTGCGTAGACCGTCTGCTTTTACTGTGCCTACTACTCGTGTCACTCAGTGCTAGATGCCTCGTCATTATTTCACTCACCCCAGCACTGAGCGATCGAGACATTCTTATCATGTGTAGGCGACAGATCGAGGCTTGGAGGGCACGTGGATCATGGACTCCGGTTGTTCGCGCCACATGACCGGAGATGCAGCATGGTTCTCCAGCCTCACCACAACCAAGCAAAGAGAACATATCACCTTCGGAAACAATCGAAGGAGTAGAGTGAAAGGTAAAGGTGTGGTAAGAATTAACTCGAATTTCACTCTCAAAGATGTTGCTTTGGTTGAAAACCTGGGATACAATTTGCTATATGTATCTCAGTTGCTTGATGAGGGCTTCGAAGTGTGATTCCATCGCGATACTTCGCAAGTGCTCAATTCTGATGGCGTTGTGGTGTGTAAGATCTTTAGAGTTGGGAGAGTTTTTGGAGCTGATTTTTCAGAGTCATCTGGTTCTTCTCATTGTCTTGTTGCACATTCGACTTCTGAGCTTTGGAAGTGGCATAGGAGACTAGGGCATATGAGCTTTGAGTTGCTCGCTCGTCTGAGCGCCCTAGGCTTGATCTGAGGATTGCCCAAGCTCAAGTTTGAGAAGAATTTAGTTTGCGCTCCTTGTCGACATGGAAAGATGATTGTCGCTTCGCATTCGCCAGTCACCACAGTGATGACTGAACAACCCGGAGAACTTCTCCATATGGACACTGTAGGTCCTTCTCGGGTTAGTTCTTTAGGCGGCAAGTGGTATGTTCTAGTAATTGTCGACGATTTCTCTCGCTACTCTTGGGTCTTCTTTCTTGCCAGCAAGGATGAAGTGTTTTCACACTTTCGGAGCTTGGCTTTGAGACTTTTCACTAAACTCCCTGGTGCATTAAAATTCATTCGAAGCGATAATGGCACTGAGTTCAAAAATAGTCTCTTTGTTGACTTTTGCATGGAGCATGGCATAGAACATCAATTCTCTGCTCCGCGGGTTCCTCAACAGAACGGTGTCGTTGAGAGGAAGAACCGCACTTTGGTTGAGATGGCTAGGACGATGCTTGATGAGCATAGGACTCCTAGAAAATTCTGGGCTGAGGCCATGAACACTGCTTGCTACATCTCAAACCGTATTTTCTTGCGCTCAATTTTAAATTTGACATCTTATGAGCTGCGTTTTGGGAGACAGCCCAAGGTTACTCATCTTCGAGTTTTTGGCTGTCGCTGCTTTATCCTAAAACGTGGAAATTTGGATAAATTTGAGTCGCGATCTTCTGACGGGATCTTTTTGGGTTATACAACACATGGTCATTCTTATCGTGTTTATAACTTGGAAACTAACACTATCATCGAGTCATGTGATGTGACTTTTGATGAATCAACCCCCTCTGTTAGTTCAGCTTTTGAACAGGTAAATGAACACGACATGGAACAGACCTTATTTGAAGAAGAAGATCCTGGAGAATTCGAGGATGAACCCCTACTACCCTCGACGTCAACCCCCGAAGCTGACCCTGCTTCAACTACTTCGGCACGAGGTCCCGAAGCGACTACCTCAACATCGGTCATCTTGGACCACTCCAACGCACAAGTTGAGGGGGAGACTGCATCCCGCCGCGAGGCTCCACATCATGTTCAAAGGATGCACCCTCCCGAGCAGATCATTGGTGAGATTGATCAAAGGGTAACACGTTCTCATGCCCATTTCACTAATGCTGCTTTTGTTGCTTCTTTCGAGCCCTTAGATGTTAGTCATGCACTTTCTGATTCTAGTTGGATCAATGCCATGCATGAAGAGCTTGAAAATTTTGAGAGAAATCAAGTCTGGAATTTAGTTGATCCTCCACCAAATGTTCATTTCATTGGAACAAAATGGATTTTCAAAAATAAACAAGGAGAGGATGGGACTATAGTTAGAAACAAGGCTAGACTTGTAGCTCAGGGCTTTTCTCAACTAGAAGGGATTGATTTTACTGAAACTTTTGCACCTGTTGCTCGCCTTGAGGCCATTAGGATTTTGCTTGCCTTTGCGACATCCCAGGGATTCAAACTCTATCAAATGGATGTCAAAAGTGCTTTTCTTAATGGCTTCATAGGTGAAGATGTTTATGTAAAACAACCCCCTGGTTTTGAAAACCCCAAGTACCCACATAAAGTCCTTAAACTTCATAAGGCTCTTTATGGACTCAAGTAGGCCCCTCGGGCGTGGTATGATAGACTTAAGTCTTTTCTGCTTGAGCGCGGGTATTTGATGGGCTCTGTTGATAAAACATTGTTTACTCTCAAGCATGGCAAAGATTTCCTCCTAGTTCAGATTTATGTGGATGATATCATCTTTGGTGGCTCTTCTCATGCTTTGGTTGCCGAGTTTGCAGATACCATGAGCAGGGAATTTGAAATGCCAATGATGGGTGAACTCACCTTTTTCCTTGGTTTGCAAATCAAGCAAAGCAAACAAGGTACTTTCGTCCACCAGACGAAGTACACCAAGGACCTGCTCAAGAAGTTCGACATGTCCGATGCGAAGCCACTCGCCACTCCAATGGCTACTTCTGTAGCATTGGACCCTGACGAAGATGGAGAAGTCGTAGATCAGAAGGAGTTCCGAAGCATGATCGGCTCCCTCCTCTACTTGACCGCCACGAGGCCGGACATACACTTCGCTGTGTGTCTGTGCGCTCGTTTTCAGGCTTCACCACGAGCTTCGCACCGCCAAGCGGTTAAGCGCATCCTAAGGTATCTCAAACACACCCTTGAATTTGGCGTATGGTATTCAGCGTCTTCATCTTTATGTCTTCGAGGTTATTTCGATGCGGACTTTGCTGGGTGTAGAATTGATAGGAAGAGTACCTCTGGTACTTGTCATTTTCTGGGTACTTCTCTGGTTTGCTGGTCTTCTCGCAAACAGTCTAGTGTTGCACAATCGACGGCTGAGGCCGAATATGTTGCTGCAGCTAGCTGTTGCTCTCAGATTTTGTGGATGGTTTCCACTTTGCGGGATTTTGGGTTAGAATATAAGAGTGTTCCACTTTTCTGTGATAACACTAGTGCTATTTGTATTGCAAACAACCCGGTTCAGCACTCCAGAACCAAACACATTGATGTACGGTATCACTTTCTCAGAGATCACAATGAGAAGGGTGATATTGAACTTCAATATGTTGATACCCAACACCAGCTTGCCGACATTTTTACAAAACCCCTCGATGCTTCTCGATTTGCCTACTTGCGTGGGGAACTTGGCATTTGTCACCCTTACGGCATTTTGTGAGGGGGAGCTGTTTTAAGATGGATGTGTTTTTGCTAATTGTGCTGTAATTGCATTTACATATTTTGCACTTATATGCCTGCTTATAATTCATGAAATCATGTCAGCTCAGCTCTTGTTAATTCATCTGGAACATTCATGTGCATGGTGTTTTATTTTCAAACTCAAATCGTGCTCACTGCTTAGTCTTGAATCTAGCATGTTTAGGCAGGACTGCTTTTAGCTATCTTTTATCTGCTTGATGGCAAGACACTGTTCATTGGATGGTCAAAATTGCAACTTGAAAAATTGTTCTCATCTTCATGGATACTCATAAATGCCAAACAGTTGGCTCACTTAGTTAAAATCAAAAATTCCATGATTTTTATGTTTCAAGTAAAAAGATCCAGGTGGGTTTGTTTGTCGCACTATCCTATTCTAGACTGCTTACCATTGCACATTGGTCTGAACTGGAATAGTGTAGTGTATGCCAAAATCATTGCCTTAAGCTTCTTATGGTTTTCGTACCTAGGCTTGGCCGGATTGGAAAGTATAAGGTGGACAAACAAATAACCCCTGGCACTAAGAAAAGAACAACAAAATTCATTGTTTATCAAGTTTGCTTTTCAAGCTCCATTTTGAACTGGACTTGTCTGTCTAGAGTAGAAATTGACTAGCTTTGCGTAGTCCTTGCTCTTACTTGTCTAGGTTCCTTGAGTAAGTGGTGATGCTTTTATTTCAAAAATGATCAAATCACATGCTTCATCATGCTTTTAGAGAATATTAATTTGAGCTGAGCCCATGATCATTGGTGTTACTGTTGGCATATTTTTGCTTCATATGTCTTTGCCATTCTGCTCAATTCGAAGCTTTGCATCTTTTACATGCTCCTTGATGCTTGCATTGCCAAAGGGGGAGAAATTCCTCAAAAGGGGGAGACTTGCTTCGTTCTCTGTCACAAGGGGTATAATTTCCAAAGGGGGAGAACATTTGACATAAAGGGGGAGAAGATTCTTTATTGCCAAAGGGAAAATTTAACTCAGGGGGAGTTTTTATTGCCGAAGGGGCTTTTTACTCTTTTGAAAACAGGGGAGGAAAATTCTATTGTCAAGTGACATGATTTGGCTCTTTTCTGAGTTTTTATGGTCACTTGTGTGCTGAAAATTTTTAAATTTTCTTGAACTTGGATTTGGTTGTCAATGCACTCATCAAGGGGGAGATTGAGAAACCAAGGGTTGGTTTCAGTGTTTTGTGATGAGTGATTGACAGGTTTTTTACCCTCTGTTCGAAGGGTACCTCCGAAGGGGGTTCGGAGGTTGGACCTCCGAAGGGGGTTCGGAGGTTGGACCTCCGAAGGATGTTCGGAGGTGGTTTCACCGAAGGGTGTTCGGTGTTTGCTTGCTGCAGCTGTTGCAGCGGAGTGTGCTCGTCGAAGGGGTCCGACAGTACACGATGACTGGGTTCGTACCGAAGGCTTCGGTACTTTGGGCGGTACACCGGAGTGTGTGCCAGAGGTTGCTAACCCGGAGAGGTCTCCGGAGTACTGGATACACTTGTCTGTTTGTCTGTGGTGCGCAGGGACTTCGGAGGCGACGGACAAGGTCCGCAGCAGGTGAACCTGGGTCAAGCGGGAGGCTTGATGCCAGGGGAGCGGGGAGCTCCGTCACGGTGGCTGCGAAGGTGGTCCGGGTCGGTCCTCGGGTCGAGGCATGCTAGGTGAAGGCAGAGAGTGCGGAGGGTGGCTCCGGCTGAAGGTACTCCGAGACAAAGTCCTCGGAAGTGAGGCACTTCGAAGGTACTCCGAATGGAGTGACTTCGGAGTTGGTGGAACAAGTCCTCTACGGAGGCAAGGGTTCGAAGTGTGCTCCGGAGGGAGACATTCGAAGATACCCGACGAAGGTCTCAGAAGTCGAGGTGCATCGAAGGCATGGTCCGGGTGAGGCTCGTCGAGGAGTGTGCTCGGGGAGAGGCACTGCGACGAAGGGCTCATGGAATGCTTCATGCGGAGGCCTTGGACGAAGGAGGGACTTCGAAGGGTGGTGCTCCGAAGGTGGGGCTTCGGAGGGTGGAAGGCTTCGGAGCAAGGCTAGCTCCGGAGCAAGGTTGACTTGAGGTGCTTCGGCCTGCATGGCTTCGGTACACGGATTGGCGGAGTTCGAGCTGGGAGTAGCTGCGAAGCCGTGGTGGTCCACTCCGGAGGTGTTGGTGCGAAGGCCCAAGGGCTTTGACGGCTTCGGCTCAAAACCGTCACTGTATCGAAGGCCATCTTCGGCGAAGCGAAGGCCACCAGGCTCAAGGCTTCTCGCCGAAGCTACCGCACCCTCGCGTGCGAAGGGAGGCTGCAGAAGGTCAAAGACTGCTAAGGCTGACACTGTCTGCTTTGCAAAAAAGCTGACGCTGTCCCCTCTGCAAAGCTGACAGAGAAGCCTCCAGAATAAAGGTGGACTACCTTTTGTACCCCTTAGTTCTGTAGAGTCAAAATCAATGTAAACCCTAGGGGTAGTGTAGTCATTTCCTTTGGGTGAACTGTGGGCTATAAATATGGGGGCTCGGTAGGTAACATTTAACACTTTGAGCATTTACTGTTGAGCTCCTGTAGTCACATACCTCGCTGTATTTCATCCAGAGTTCAATTCATTTTGTGTTCCTTGTTCAAGCGGCGAAGCCCTGCTTCTGTGTGCTTTTTGCTTGAGCTCGCGTTACATACCTCGCTAGTATAGTGCACCGAAGCCTGTTTAGGCGAAGGGTGTTTTGTGCGAAGTGTGTTTTTTCAGTGTGCTGTCGCTCTGTGTAACTTGAGGCCAGACCTCACAGCTTACTAGCGAAGCCCTGATCGAGGCCCGTTTTGCTTCTTGTGTCGAAGCCCTTAGCGTAGTCCGTTTGTGTGCGTGTAGACCTTCGTGTACGAAGCCCAGCACCAGTTGCTGCCGCCAAGTACTTGGTCGAAGTCCTCAGAGGGCTGTCCACTCTTGCGAAGGGTGAAGTGCGAAGCCTGCTCGAAGCACCTCGTGTGCGGAGCCTGCACTGACTTAGCAGAGTAGATTTCCGAGGGTTGTAAGTGGAGCGAAGTCTTCTTGGCTTCGAACTTTTGCTCCTGCGAAGCCTGTGTTCGGAGCTGTCGAAGTACCTCCGAACCAGACCTTCGAAGGTAGTGTTCGAAGCCTGTTCCGCAGAAGACAGAACTGAACCGAAGGCTAAGTTTTTAGCCCGAAATTTTAAAAGCTCCCATTCACCCCCCCTCTGGTCGCCGTTTCCGGTCCAACACCATAATGTAAAGCTTCCGAAGCGTAACTCTTACTCATATCCCATGGGAGCATAATTCAGAAGCAAACGACTTGGCCCATACGGCGTCAGGATACAAGCTGATGTCCAAGTCGATCGAGGTAGAAGCCACGGAGATAGATGCCAATAATTGGAGGTATGATATCGTTCATTACTTGAAAAATCCTTCGACATTGGCACCAAGAAAACTTGGGTATCAGGCGACGAGATACGTTCTACTCAGGGAAGTCTCGTACCATCAGACGACCGATGGTGTTCTCCTTAAATGAATAAGTGTCGAAGAAGCCAAAGTAGTAATGTGTGAAGTACATGATGGAATATGTGGAACACACTAGTCGGCCTAGAAAATGAAATGGTTGCTTCGGAGGACAGGTTACTTTTGGCCGACTATGGTGGAGGACTGCATAAAATATTACAAGGGGTGCCAAGATTGCCAGAAGTTTGGAGCTATTCAGAGGGAGTCTGCATCAGTAATGAACCCCATAATTAAACCTTGGCCCTTCAGAGGGTGGGGATCGATATGATCGGCCAAATCTACACAGCGTCAAGTAAAGGATATAAGTTCATATTAATAGCCATTGAGTTCATCAGAGAACATATTATATATCGGTTCGGGATTCACAAACCATCACTACAGATCAAGGGACAATCTTTGTATCGTAGGAGTTCCAACAATTCGTAGTCGGTACGTGGATCAAGATCCTAAATTCATCGCCATATTATGCACAGGCCAATGCTCAAGCTGAAGCATCCAACAAGAGTTTGATCAAGTTAATACAATGCAAGATCAACAAGCAACCGAAGCATTGGCATCAGACTCGATCAGAAGTACTCTAGGCTTATCAGATGGCGTGACATGGATCAACTCAAGTACCACCATATCAATTAGTCTAAGGTCATGAAGTAGTACTACCATGGGAAAATAACATCGGCTCGAGAAGGATTACACTACAGGACCAACTCACAGCCGATGATTATTACAATCTAATGACAGATGGCCTAGACGATCTGGCGCAGGTTTGATTGAGATCCCTCGAGAAGATCGAAGAAAACAAAGCAAGGGTTGACAATTTTTATAACAAGAAAGTGGCGCCTAAGTCATTTGAACAAGGAGAACTCATGTGGAAACTTATCCTACCGATCAGATCTATGGACAATCGGTTTGGTTAGTGGTTGCCTAATTGGGAAGGGCCATTTCAAGTGCATCGAATGGTGCCTAGAAACACCTATCTGCTCGAAGGATTGGATGGAGAAGTGTTCGAGAAAGCCTTGAATGGAAAGTACTTCAAAAATATTTCCCGTGCGTTTGGATAAATGCCAAAAGGACTACACGCAAGACATCCGATACCGATGGTATCATCTTTACACAGCCAATGCTGAAGCATCGCCCTTAGACACAAAACACTCAAAATTAATTCAAGGGATCAATGATAAATGTATTGCAAAAGCATATCGTTTCAGGTTACAAGATGAAGGTCCTACACAAAAACTAAGCAAGAGCGCAGCGGATGGCCTCGATCACCCACAACCAGATTGCATCGATGCTCCGAAGGATAGCCGGGTCTTTGGCATTATTGCCGGGGACATCTTGAAGGGCGCGATGTTAGTGCTATTCAAGGTAGACGACACCAGTAAGTCAGTGCTTCTAGGCATCGATTTGAGCCAGGAAGGAGGATAGAGCAGCTTGCTTCTCGGTGATCTTCATTCGGACCCCATCCAGCCTCGACACCAGATCAGCCTCCTTAGCCCACAGCTCATCAAGTTCTAGTAATGTTGCTGATGACTCGTCTCGAATGCGATCCAGGAGGGTGCCCTCGGTCATTATCGCCTCCTTATGGGCTTTCATCGCCTCCAGTAGCAATGAAAAACTAGCTCAATCGGCCACTTGCTTCACAACCCGTTACACCCCCGAACAATGATACTCTAGGAAAGAAGTGGACGTAAGAGCGTCGATCAGATCTGGAGTAAAGGAGCTCATGACGTCGTTGAAATGGACCCTTATCGGACACGAATTATTGACCAGAACTTCGACCGGATCCTCTAACCTGCGCAGCAAGTCCGATAAGATCTTCCACACGTCGCAAGTTAGTGGAGCGGCAGTCGGCGGAACAACATTGATGGACACATCGACATCAAGGTAGGGGTTGATGTCAAAAGGAAACTGCCGGATAAAGGACTAGAAAAAGAATAATGTTAGATAGATAAAAGGAGAAGCATGCCAGTATAAACGCAAGGACACTTATGTCAGATGGCCTAGCTAGGACGGTCGACTGCAAGGCGTCGTTGGTAGAGGAGGTTGAAGCATCACTCTCCATTGTGGCAACCGGGAGGGTAGGCGATTGCTCCTCATCGAGCCTGGACTTCTTGAGCATCGGCCCTGCCCAAGGCCAGGGTCAGTCACATCAAAGACAACATAAGGCAAAAGAATGGATGAGCAAAGATACCTAGCGAATGGTATCAACATTGGCGATCGATGTCTCGGAACTAGTGGTGGCGCCTCTTGGCTTATCAACCCCAAGGGTATTTGCTCCAGCAGGCACATCTCTAGCGGTGACCTCACCCAGAGCGGCGACGACGTCAACAGCGGCTGGTACATTTGGACCGGTGGCAATAGCCTCTAGTGTATCAGCCCGAGCAGGAACCTTCGACAACCTGAGTTGGTTGAGGATCGGCAGGTTCATTCGACATGTGGTTAAACACCGCATAGAGGAAGTTGATGTCGATAGGAGGCGATGGTGGTTGAGAACAAAGGAGATGTCCAGTGTCAGGAACATGAAGGGGGAAATATCGACGACACAAAAGATGAGTGCAAACCTAGATAAACGATGGGACTTCGGTTGTTGGCAAAGTGCGGATGGTAGGGGCATGCGCGGTTGAAGAGGCGATCGACGTCAGCTGCAAAACGAACAAAAGATATAGGTACACTCCAAGAACCAGCATTATAAGAAGAAGTCAAAACTTACCGATGGTCGTGGAGTTGAAGATAATGGGCTCGTCTGACAGGCCTAGGCCTTGGTGGATCGGCGCGTGATCGGGGTCGATGCCTGGCGTTTGCGTGCTAGGACCTTAGATCGTTTTCCACTCACACAGGCCTTGGGAGTGGTGGTGCCAATGCCCAAGTTTGTAGTGGCTGATACAAGGTCATATCGTATCGGCCGACCACTGGAACTCACCGAAGGAGCGTCAAGGTCATCCTCCTACAAGAAGCAAAGGTAATCAAACGAAAGGAAGGCGATGGAAACAAAGCAAAAGGGTAAGTTGAAGTGTCTACCTCGAGCCCCACGTCAGCTTCACTTGGGTGAAGCCGCCGCCAATAAAGTAGTGAAGAGTGGTTGAAGACATGCTCCATCAATTCACCCCACCATCGGTGGAAGACAGTAGTGGTCGCCCGGCAGGCTTTCCAAAAAGCAAAATCACTAATGGGGATCTTATCTGTCATATGGAGAAGGCAATCCCACTCCACGATATCCTTGACTTCCCCATGAGTTTGATTTGATCGATGAAGAATAAATGGGGTGGGAGTTGACTGAAGCCTAATTGCCTAGTGAAGACCAATGGGTGGTAGAACTCATAAGATCCCTTCTGAGAATGCTCGGTGGTAAAATTAACAGGAAGGAGCAAGAAAAAAATCATGGCTGTGAAGATACAGAGGGATTCTTCTTCCCGGAACACATCAGACAAGATTAGCCGATGAGGGCATTCATACTCTGAGTAATTCTCCAAGATATACCAAATGGTCTGATCGGAGAATTCAAGGTAAAAACCCTTAAAAGCAGGTGGCCAAGGATGTAGGAGACAAAGGAAAAGCGGAACAACATGTAGCTGCCTCGCTCGAGGAAGAGCATTGACAATAGATAGGAGTAGCTGATTCTAGAAAATCGGTAGGAAAACACATTTGAGCAAAAGGGGCCCTCCAACAACATCGACTGTATAAATATTAAGCCAGAGCTAGAGGAACCACCACGGGTCACTAGGGTGGCCAATAGGATCGGCAACCAAAAGTTTGGCTGATATGAGATGAAGAAGGTGGTAGGTGGCTCCAAGAAGGTATCAACCAAAGGGGATCCGTATGTGGGCGGCAAGTTGTTCAGCTAAGAACTAGAATTGCAAGGTTGGTATTAGAGCTGATACACAAAAGACAAACCTCTCTAGTCAAAGGTTGAGTAAAGAAATGTGGACACGAATGTCTACAGGGTTGATTTTCTTGTTTATGTATCGCAATGTATCGACCCCAACTATCAGTAGACGTGGTGTTAAGGCAGTGGGATGGTTTGGAACGAAAAGATAGAGGATTGGCTGATGAGTCGATATCAAGACAAGTCAAAAAGAAAATATCAAGCAAAGTGGGACTCATCGGCCCATGACCAAAAATGAAGGCGTTCAAAGCGTCAGACCAAAAGTAGAAGGAGGTGGCTAGCATCGGCTCGTTCTGGTATGGCTCAGCGAGGGAGATGCCGATGCAGTGCCCGATGTCAATCTCATCCCAAAAGGCATGGTAGGTGGCTGATACCCTAAGGTACCAGTCACACCAGTCAGGGAGAGAAGGAGGAAAAGACTTGAAGCTGGAGTTCTAATTAGAGGAGATCATAGGAGAATATTTAAAAGGGATGCGACAAGTATCGGCATTGATAAAATCCGTGGGGTCAGGATTACCAAAGGGACAGAAAGAAACAAGATGAACGAGTGTCTATGGGGATTAAAACCTGGTTCTGTAAGTTCTACGGCAAAAAAGTAAAAGAGAATCAGTAAGAAGAAGGGAAAAGCGAAGAAAAATGGTGGATGAACCAAGAAAGCCAAAGAACAGTGAAAAAGCGTTGATGGTGGCCATCATTGGTGTTGTCGGGGTGCGGGGTCGGCGAAGGAGAAGAAGACGGTGAGCATGACGGTCATGAGTAGTGTTGGAAGCAGATGGCGGCGAAATTGAGGGTTAAAGTGAACGGTGGACAAAAAGTGTGGGGAAGAAAGGTGGAGTGACTGGGGATACTTATAAAGCGAAGGGTGACTCCTCAACATCCTGGTCAAACCGATCCTGTCGGATTTGGTGGGGACCAACTACAATGTTCGACAAAAGGTAATCATGAGTACAGGTTTTGAAACACCGAGATCATTGCAGGACCGGGTTTTATGGAACCAAATCTTCAGTTTGAAGGCACCAGTACAAAACTATGTGGGATGAAGCCTAGTCCGACGCCGCCATAAAGAAAAAGTAGATGTGTCAGACCAAACGATACTCATCACAGTTGTGAATGGCCAGAGAAGAAGAAGCAAAAAGGGAGAAGAAAAGTTATATGGAGCCGGGATCCTGGGTGAAATTTTATAAAGTACTAGAAGATTAAGGGTTTTGGCTACAATTATGAGTGTGAAAAGACGTCATAGTTAGACGTTTGAAAAGATGTGATGGAAGAGGGTGATGATAGCCGGTAATTTTGATGTCATTTAATACTCTGAAACTAGGGGGCATGTGTTGACGCCAAGATTTAGTAGAGCCCAGGCCCACCAACGATGTCGCATGGTCAATAAAAGTCAAAAGGGGTCCGACCAAAGATGGTCAAAGAAGCCCGTCCATATTGTTATGATATGACCAACATGCAGGAGCTGATGAAGGTGAGAAAAGATAAAGATGACCCAAAATCGGTTATAATGCAGATTATTTGGACGACAAGTCTTCGGACTATAAATATGTATCTAATTAGATAGGTTTAGAAGACACACAATAAACTACAACAAACTGCTATTTTTGGTGCATCGCCACACTTCGATTCCCAAGGTTAATCCTAGTGGGACTTGGAACCAGGCTGCATCGTCTCGATCTACGGCGAAGAGGTGAGTCCCACCACCCCGACGATCACAACAGTTAGGTTTGTGTTGTTCGAGGCTGCATCGTATCAATCTCTTGAGGTATCATCCTGATCGGTGAGATCGACGGGTTTATCTTTGTATTTTGCTAGGTTTAAGGCTGCATCCGTTTTGATCTCTTAAATTGATGTGAGTCAAGTGTCATAGCTTGAGGCTTCATCGGTTAAGTCCGACATCTTGATCTATTGTATCTTCTTTATATTATATGTCATTCATCTAAATAAAGTATACCCTATGCGTTAAAGAGTTATTGGTTTATCATAATTAGTAATTGTCTCGGTTTGGTCTAATCTTACAAATATAGTGATTTAATAAACATGAATATGTTATTTGGTATGTTTAGTTTGGTTTCTATCGGAGTACAAGCCATTAGGTTATTTTTGTTTACACGCTTTTCTCCATCTCTGTCTGGGAGGTACTCATCGGCCCTGTTCCACTAGGACGCTATCCTATCGGTCGATAGAGTGTTCAGCCCGATAGCATGGGTATGGTCATCGGGCCCATGGCCGATAGACGCATTTATTCATGTTTATTTTATTCTCGCCATAGTCATCGGCTCACCAACCGATCAGCGTTGCTACTAACGTTCTTCTATATGTCGCTTATTGATGGGGCGCCCAATCAATGTCTCTCTGCCAAGTTAAATTAATTCATTCAAAAATTCTCAGAGCCTTTAACTTGCATTGTACTAGCATTAATTAATACAATCAACGAAACGAACGTAGCTTGGAAGTTCAATTAATTGATTTGAGCACATATAGGCATATTTTTGTTCAACAAGATCAGTATATATTGTAGCATGTAGTATAGCGTGGGTACGATTGTACGTACGTGAAGGTAGAGATAAGATGCATACATGCATGATGGCATACGTCATTTGACTTAAGTTGAATAATTAAAGAAGCAAATTAAGTAAGTAGAAAAAATATATAATTAGATTAGTGGGGTGAGGCGGAGGTGGATGCCGTGGGAGGGCCTGAGCGAGAGCATGATCCTGGGCGCGTGCCGGTACTGGGGCGCCACCTCCAGGGAGAAGCGGCGGAGCACCATGGCCAGCACCACTCGGAGTTCCATGGCCGACAGGTTGCGGCCCACGCAGATACGGCCCCCGAAGCCGAAGGGCAGGAACCCCAGCCGGTGGCGGCACCCGCCCTGCACCGCCTCCCGCATGAACCGCTCTGGCCTGAACTCGTTAACGTCCTCCCCCCACAGCGCGGCGTCCCGGTGCATCGCCACCACGTCGATCCACATGTTGGTGCCCTGCGGGATGATCACCGGCGCCGCCGCTTTGACGTCGCCAGCCAGATCCTCCACTGGCACCACTACGTCCTGCAACGCCTGCCGCTGCACGTTCGGGGACGGCGGGTACAGCCGCAGTACCTCGTTGATGACGCACCCCATCTTGGTCAGCCTCGCCAGGGCCATCGCGTCTAGGGGCTCTCCTTCGCGACCACCGGCGACCTCCTCCACCTCCTCGCGCAGCGCCGTCTGCCACTCCGGGTGCGCCGCCAGCATCAGCAGGGTCCACGACAGAGCCAGAGCCGTCGTCTCGTGCCCGCCGAAGAAGAACGTCTTGCACTCGTCTACCAGCTCCCCCGTCGTCAGCTTCCTCTCTGCGCCGGCCCTCACCTCGTTCCCGGCCAGGAGCAGCGCCAGAAGGTCTTTCTTCCTCCCTCCGCCTCCGATCCGCCGCCGCCGCGCGCCGATGATTTCGAGCAGGAGCGCGTCGATCTCGCGGCCCAGCTTCCGTGCCTTGTAGGTGGTGCGCATGTGGAGCACGCTTGCCAGCGGCATGCCGACGAGGCGGGTAGATCCGAACAGCATGGACTGCATGGCCTGCAGCTTCTGGAACAGTCTACCGCCGGTGGCGTCGTCGTTGGTTATGCCGAAGCTGGCTTTGGCGATGATCTGGGCGGCGTTCTGGACGACGCCCTTCTCGACGTCGATGGAACGGTGACCCGACGCCACCATGTCGCTCCACTCTCCGAGCATCTTGGTGGTCGTCTCCTCCATCGTGCTGATCATGTCCTGCATACATATATATACTAACTGAGCGTCCGTTACAACAGAAAAAATTAAAATATTAAAAGAACATTATTTAAGTAGATATGAACGAAACTAAAATTAAAGGGTTTTGATTTATTGTCAGAATGAGTAGTGGTGGTGATAGACTCGTCACTGGCTTCTTTTAAATTAGTATAAATATATATGCGTATGTGCCTCGTGCATGCATTGAGAGTATATAATATATATATGGGGGCCTTTATGGTGCTCCATTATCCTACTTAGAAGATAAGAGGTAAGATAAATTTTAGCCCTTCATTTTATTAAATTAATAAATATAAAATTATTTCTTAATGTTTTGACCGGCTATTACCTTGTGCCCTGCCATATACTAGAAACAAAAATCTTGCGCCTTAGGTACCATTAAACAGACATGGGCACCAGTTGGGAATAAATTTGTTGCCCAAAATATAATCTGACTACTAGGTGAGTCCACCCATTAAATGATTTTTAAAACTTACGAAACACCTACGCAAATTATAAAAAATGCAATTTCATGAATTCTGTATAGACAAATCACATATTCAAACAAAAATAAATAAATTGTCATTAGAATGATAAAATGGTATTAAATAATATTTCAAATACCTAAAAAATCATGTATTATTATAATTAAGATGAAACTTAATAAAATATGTACACATTTTTTAAAAAATTATGTTGAAAAAAATAAAAAAATTGCACATCGCATAAAATATGGGAAGCACCTGGAGAGAAAATTGCCAAAAAAAACATTGTAGACCCGCACTTCCATTAAGCTATATAGACAAATCGTTATTGGAATTTAGCTTTTATCTGCCGCATGCATGCAAAAACGGAATGCTATACTCTGATTACATGATATTGCACGATATTCTTTAATTATTACAATGGAAAGTAAATAATATTGGACGGTATAAATGGAAACATATCAACTATATAATGTACACATGATTTTAAATAGAAGGCAGCCTGAAAAAATAGAAACACTTGGTGCGCACATGATTTAAATAGAAGGAAATGTGACCTATTACCTCCCAGAAGGTAATAGGTTACCCTAATCAAATCTGAACCGTTAGATGAAATACAATCAACGGTTCATAAATCTTTGGGAGCACCGTAAAAATCTCCATATATATATATGTGTGTAATATACATACATATATATATATATACACGCTGGAATTTTAGGATAGATCCACATGAACATTTCAAAAACTCTTAAATAAATCTCAAACACTTGTGCCATGAAAAAAATACTTTGTAGTCAGGAGAAGGTGAGGTAGCAAGACTCAGCCCTCTGGAGAAACCAGAAGGGGAGGCGGTGGGAGCTATGAGATTCAAGAGGAGAGGAGGAGTGATCACACCGGACCGCATTGCTAGGGTTAGTACTATAAGATGTTGGGACATGGCTTGGTCTGCGGAGGAGAATTTGGGCCTATGCATCTGGGCCTTACAGTTGACTGTGGCCGGGCTAAAATATCCACTGGGGATCAGGGACGAGGACTCATGGAACATCCCCGCCCCCAGTTACGTGATGGGTATTGAGAGCGGAAGAGATTTGCTGGCAGTTGAGTTCGTGAATTGGTAACATGTGTCGGCGATCTGGAAGGCTATGTCGGTTTCGTCTCAAAACCGTCGGATCGAGATCAAAGCGTCCTAAAGAGAACTCGTAGTCACTACGAAAGCTTTGAATCGAGAGAAACTACTTTAGATAAGATTTTTCATTTTAGCCATGTGGCCCTTCGAGTCTGTAAAAAACCCTAGAGGTATCTGTGTTTTTTCCTGATTTTGAATTGCCTATAAAAAGCCTCTTAATTCTAGGGTTTCTACCGACTCTTCCAATAAAAAATTTCTAATTTCACTTTACCAAATGTGGTTTTTGAGTCACTTTATTCCTTTGTACACACAACCATTTTTATTCTCTAAATCTCCACTCTCGGTTTTCTTGAGGAGTACTTTACTCCGGTTTTCTTCAGGGAGCCATTATTGGCTCTAGCTTTCTCCTCGACGGCGCCTGGCGCGGTGCTCTCGCGAGGAAGGACTCTGCGCGGGAGTCGGCCGGGTTTTCTCTGGGTCTAATTTTCTGTAGGGAAGCCACCGGTTTTCTTCGGGGCGCAGCAGGCGGCGTACGACTGTGGTGTTTGGCGCTGGAAGCGGCGGGAGAGCCAAGGCATGGGGCAGCCTCTGTGCGGCGTGGCCTGAGCTGTGGGCCGACGCCGAACGGAGTGTAGGCAGCGTGTTCGGTCAGGTGACGCTTGGTGTTTTGGTGGAGAGATCAAGACACGGATACAGTTCACTTGCACGGAGGGAACAACCATTCGAAAAATAACTTCATCTCGATCTTTGTGCATGTGTTTTTACTTCGGTATGCATATTCCTTGATTTATTTTGTGAACTATGGATGTTTTTGATAAATCCATGTGATTGATGGATGGTTTCTTTACACTTATAATTAGCATGTCTAGTCTGTAAATCCTTATTAATCCACCTTATGTATGTTGTACGGGTGTCTTTTCAATCAGGACATCGGTTAGTTTTTGAAGGATAGATTATTTTTAGTATTTATAATCTCTTAGATTATCGTATCATTTCATATATGACAGGAGAGTGATAACACTGAGTTTCCCTGGGATTTTACCAAGAAATCTTATTTACTTTCATTTGTTCTTTTAGAGGAGCGTTGAGCGTTTAGAAAAGATCATCAATTCGAAAGAATTTGTTGAGGCACCTATTCACCCCCTCTAGTCGCTTGTTTGGGTCCTACACCATTGCCATCCCTAGGCGGAGGTGGAGCTTCGGAAGGGGTTGCCATGGGTCACCGCTATCCGCCGCACCAACCGCCGTGAACGGTCGAACGCAGATCTAGCAACTAGCGCTATGACGTAGCTACGCACGATAGCACAATGGCACTTGGCAGCTCACTATGGGCAACTGTTCAATGTACGTCTAACCTCTCAGGCCTCATGGCAGCAATGAAGCTAATGTGATTTGGGCCAAATTCTACCATGTATTGATATAATGGGCCAAAATGCAAGGTAGTTTAGGGCCCACATAGATTACCTTGTAGAGATGCCACTACTAGTTGGGAGTTGAGGATCGGACTTAGCACTACTGTTGGTGTATTTTTTTGTCACACTTTGACACACACGTGATTTGGGAGATCTGCTTAACTCCAATGCAGGTCCTATGTTCTTAGAAAAAAGAGTTCAAGGCGTGCCAATCAGTTTGACCCTACAACTGATAAGGAAACAAGAAAATATAAACAATAGCATAGTCTATCGGCTATCGAGCCGATGATTGCGATGAGGATGGAGTAATCGTGGAATATCATGTCGATCGGCTATAGGGACGATGACCACGGATGAAGCAACCGGATGAGCGTGCCATCGGCCGATGAGATGAGCAGTTTATACATATAGGTCAATAAGCGCTTTCCGATGATGAATAAGATACGACGTTGAATCGAAGATAATCTATCGGCTTGTACTACGACAGAAATAATTAAAACATGGCAAATAACTTATCTATATCAGGAAAATCATCACAATAACTAGATCGAACCTAACCAAGACAGTAGCTAATCACGATGATCTTGATAATATATCAAAGTATCGGGCATGCTTTATTTATATGAATGGTATACATCATGAAAAACATACAATAGCAAGAGATGTCGGACTCAACCGATGGAGCCTCAAATTATCACACCTAGATCACATCAATCTAAGAAATCAATCTGATGTAGCCTTAGACCTAGCTAATACACCGCAAAACTGAGGACTGTATTGTTTCGACGTTCATCTCAAGAGATCAATCTGATGCAGCCATGAGGATACTGACCTAGTCGATACGGTCGTCGGGGGTGGTGGGACTCACCTCTTCACCGGAGATCGAAACGATGCAGCCCAGCTCTGAGTGCCGAATCCCATCGGGATTAACCTTGGGAAGCCAATGGTTGCGATGCGCCGAGTAGCTGTTTGACAAAGATGTATTTCTTAATCTAACTAAGGGGTACATATTTATAGTTCAGAGACTTACCATCAAAATATTCTATCTTAACCGATTCCGGATAATCTTTATCTTCTCTTCATCGACTCCTCTATATCCGGCCAGCGTTGTAACGGATGGGCTTCTTTGACTATCTTTGACTAGACTCTTCTTGACTTTCATTGATCGTACGACATCCTTGGTGGGCTCTGGGCTTTACCAAATCTTGGCGTCAACACATTCCCCTAGTTTCAGAGCATTAAGTGGCTACTGATGCCTCGAAATTAACAATTGCCGTTATCCCTGCCACCACGTCTTCTCAAACATCTATCCACACAGTCATTCCACTTTGATTGTTAGTTGAAACTCTTCATCTTCTAGTGCTTTTTATAACTTTGCCCAAAGTTCTGGCTTCATAATATTCTCATTTTCCAACTTCTTTATCTTCGGCCATTCACGACTGCGTTGAGTATTGCCTGGTCTGACGTATCTACGTTTCCTTGTGGTGGCGTCGGACCAGGCTTAGTCCCTCATAGTTTTGTATTGGTGTTCTTTAAGCCGAAGATTCAGTTCCTATAACCTTGGGCCTGCAAAGATCTCAACACTTTAAAAATTGTACTCATGATTACCTTTTACCAAACGTTGCAGGTGGCCCCACCAAATCCGGCGAAATTGGCTTGACTCGGCTGCCGCGGAGTTACTTCTTGCTTTATAAGTACACCGGTCACTCCGCCCTTCTTCACGTTTACTGCTCACTATTCATTCTTGCCCCTGAGCTCGTCGTCGTTTCAATGCAACCGCCGCCACTCGTCGTTCCCTTCTTCTTTGTCGGTCACGTGCTTTCAGCATTGCCAACGATGGCCACCGTCGACACAATCCCCGAGATAAACTTTTTGGCATCCTTCTATTTCTTTAGTTCTTCTTGGTTCGTCCGCTGCCTTTACTCATTGTTCCCTTTTCTTTTATTCGCTTATTTTCCCTTTTGCAGAATCTACAGAACCAAGTTTTGATCCCCATTGGCACTCATCTTGTCTTGTTTCTTTTTAGGCCCTATGGGTAATCTCGACCCTACAGATTTTATTAATGACGAATCCTTTTCAATTTCTCTTCAATGCTTTCTTCAGTCTAGCAATCTAGTTTTGAACCCTTTCCTCCTTGTCTCCTCAACTATCGTGACTGGTACATTAGGGTATCGACCTCATACCGTGCTGATTAGGAGGATAATGACATCGTCCATTGTATCGATCTTTCCCTTGCTGAACCATACCAAAATGAGCCAATGCTCGAACAGGATAATCCTGACGAGGAGCGCCCACCTTCTCGCCAGGTCGTTATGACGAAGGGTGTCGATTCGGATCCCATTGTTGCTGATTTTCCGCAGTCGGCTATTCCAATCTAGTCACCAGACGTGAGTCCCCTTGTTTTAACACTGGCATGCCTCTCTTTCCATTCATCTAACCTTCTTTTTGTTTTATTAGTCTTTCGCCTATCAGTTCTCCTTCGACGTCATCCCGTATCTTGATGTTGATGAGGTTGCTAGTGCACCAATGTGCCATTGTAGTCTACTCTATTTCACCCGCCGATGTGCACCGACGAATGGAACAAGTTCCCGGAACTTATCGTCCTTGTGATCCTACACCGGAAGGGAACAAAAAAGTTTTTTGGGAAGCGCTTCACGTGACTGTTCAAGTTCTTCATCACAGAGCATCTTTCGTACACATCTACCATCGGTCACTATCAAGTACTATGATCCGACACTAACAGGAAGAACTCCGCATTGATTGTGGACTCGTGTTAGGCTAACGTAGAGTATACATACATGCACATATATATATACTATTATAACAAGGGAGTTTCGCCCGTCTGTGACCCACACATGCAACACACAGTTCCCCTCGACACGCGCAGCGCCCCACAACACGTCAGCCCATTTTGTCGGCCCATTCCACGCGCACAACTGTAGCTACGGATCGTTCGTCTGCTCCCACAGTCCCACTCCCTCCGTCCCACGTGTAGTGGCCTCCTCCCTGTTGCACGCATCCACTGGCCTCCTCCCCGACGGAACTACCGCATGCACCCACATGTCGTCACCATGACCAGCACTGAGTCGTGCTTCCCCTTCCCTGCCCCTGTCCACAATCCTCATCGTGTGCCTCGCACTCCCTTCCACGCACAACGCGTTTTGGCCCAAAGCGTGGAGCCGACCAATGGGTGGAATGCTAATGTGCGGCGGGCCCGCCTTTCGGCGGTGATTCGAGTGGTGAATGGTGATAGACGCGGTGGTAGCGGTGCTAGCATTCTACATGCGGGTACCTCGCTAAGTTGGATTTGATACGTGTGACCGCTCTGCAAGCCTGCAGTTCATCACTCCTCGTGGTCAGTAGCACGGTGAAGGACCAGCTCCACCAGATGTTGACGGTGTGTAATTCACTTCTATTCGAGTTCAATGTATGTCTCGGCTCGCTGATTCCACCATTTCCCTGCTACTCGTGTTGGTTCCACGTGTGGTCGTGGTGACGATTGGGGGCGGGATTTTTTTTGTTTTAAGTGATATGGGATGATGTCACAAGCCCGACATGGTGAGGGATATGATACTAGTAGAGCTCGAGCAGGAGTTCCTGGAGGTTGCCCGCCTGCAGCAGCCTTTGGTACTTCTACCCCTCGCTATGGGTGCGCTTCTATCAGCCCATCAAGCAGTACAAGAAGATCATCGCTGAGATCTACCAGCTGCCACCGGTATAGCTAGAAGTTGAATTACTGTCAAACAATGCTATTTGGCAATGGCAGGGCAGAGAGGAAATTTAGTAGAGGATCAAAACCGACGATATCTTTGTAAGTTTATGGGACTCTACTGTGTGCATTATTGATCTGAATATCTGATAGAGTCAAGTAGGCTAGAATCCGTCGGCAGTTGATATTTTTCTAATTGATTAGAAATGTAGTAATGTATGTGTATATTATAGTGTTGATAGAACTCATATTTTGTCTCACTTTAATGTTGTAGTAAAGCAATAGCGATGTGTTTCATATTTATACAGATGTACGTGTGCATTAGTAGTTTATGTTGTAATGCTGATATAATTTCATTTGTTTTATTCAATTTGAACCAAACCAACAGGAATAACATACTACAGTTTTATTGGAAATATGACTAAGTTAGTGTTTGAATTAAGTGTTAATTGTTGAATCCATTGTACATGCGAGGCAGTAGAGTTGCTGTATTGAAGGTTTTAGCCCTTCTTCAGCTAGCCACTCCTCCAGTAACTTAGATTTTTTTTTATAAATTTGCCAGTCAAATTAGAAACTGCATGGTTTAAGGGAGGAGTTGAATGCAATATTTCCTTATTTGGAGGAGATGAAAAAGAAAAAGGTCGAGCGATGGAACCAGTTTGTTGATGTCATAGAAGATTAAGAAGATTTCTTCTGAAATAAGGCCAGCCGATCTTGTTCCCTTTAAAGTTCCTATTGACCGGTCTAACCTGTCGTTAAGAAAGCTTGGCGAGTTGACGACGGAGCTGAAATCCCTTCAGAAGGAGAAGGTCATCATCACTAATACTCATCTTATGCATTTTCATCAGCATATTCTCATTGTGCTGTCTATCAATAGTCCTAATAATTTATTGTATAAATTTCAATGTGCCATTTTTCTGTGTTTCTAACAGAGTGATCGGCTAAAGCAAGTAATAGATCATTTGAATACGTTGCATTCCTAATGTGAGGTGCTTGACATAGACTTCAAGCAAACAGTATATGAGGTGCATCCTAGCCTGGACAAGCCTGAAGGATCCAAGAACCTCAGCAACACTACAATTGAGAGGCTTGCTGATGTTGTAATCAAGATCAGACTGCGTGACACGACGATTCAAAGGATGCAAAAGGTCAGTATTTGCTGCATCATTGTAGAAAAATGAACCACTACATTCAGCCCTTAAATTTGTTAATACGAATCATACGATTCTGGCAGCTTCAAGATTTTGCTTCTAGCATGCTCGAACTACGGAGTCTCATGGATACACCACTTGAAGAGGAGCATATATTCTATATAACATGCAATATTGCTGCTTCAAAGCAAGAAATAATCGAACCCAAAACCCTCTCCATGGATTTCATAAATTATACAGTTGTCGTTCCAGATTTCATTCAGCAAGTCTATCTGTTCCTACTTTATTATTCTATTGAGATAGGATTATTTGAGGCTTATACTTGTCACTGCAGGTGGAATCTAAGGTGTTAAGGCTTAAAAAACAACTGAGATCGAGAGTAAGCATGATGAAAGATCTTGTTCTGAAAAAGAAAGCAGAATTGGAAGAGCATAGGCTTATAGTTGTGTTTGTTATATGATAGAATAGACGCAAGATATTCACAATAGCTATATTTTGTTATTATATCCTTTTTTATTGAACATCCAAAAGAGAATGCGAAATCAAAGTTATTTTATAGGAAGAATGGCACACACTCGACCATGGTAATTGATTATCGTAAATTATATTACATATATACTACTTATTATAAGTCGTAACCCGTAACATTAGGGGGTGTTTGGTTATTTAGTCCCAAATTTTAGTCTCGTCACATCGGATGTTTGGATGCTATTTTGGAGTATTAAATGTAGACTATTTATAAAACCCATTTCAAAATCGGTGGATTATTCGCGAGATAAATCTAATGAGCCTAATTACACCATGATTTGACAATGTGATGCTACAGTAAACATTTGATAATCATGAATTAATTAGGCTTAAAAAATTGTCTCATGAATAATCCTCCAATTCTGTAATTATTTTTATAATCAGTTTAAATTTAATTCTTCAAATTGATGTTCAAACATCCGATATGACACGGACTAAACTTTAGTCTAGGGAACCAAACACCACCTTACTAAACACATTTAAATAAATATTATATTCTAAGTATGTATTTGTCATTGAGAATAAGAATTCATTGAACATCTATATAAAAATATATATTACGTACGTTGAGGTTGGTGGTGGAGAAGGCCGGGGCGATGATGTTGCGGTGGCGAACCCAGTCGTCGCCCTCGGCCATGACGAGGCTCCTGCCAAACATGGGCATGCGGTCGCGGCGGAAGACGTTGGGCTTGCCCCAGAGCCTACCGAGGGCGCCGGCGGTGGCGGACTTGAGGAAATCCGGGTCGGCGACGTACAGGAATGGCTCGGTGCCGAGCCAGTAGACGAAGACCTTCCCAAAGGCCTGGCGCCAGCGCGCAAAGTAGGGGAAGACGGCGGCGTGGATGTCGCAGCTGATGCCGACGGCGGTAGCGGGGTCAGGTTTGGCCTGCAGCGAGGAGGTGACATCGCGCAGGTTGCCGAGGGGGAAGGAGGGGGACGGCCCGCGGAAGCCGGCCTTGCGGAGACGGCGTGCTAGAGCGGCGGGGGAGAGGCACAACAACGCGTAGAGAAAGAATGCGGCCAGCAGGGCAGACGCCGCCGCCGAAAAAGCTGCCGCTGCTGCCTCCATACGTGATAAATGACCAGCAGTTTAGGGGGTGTTTGGTTCTTTAGTCCCTAATTTTAGTCCCGTCACATCGGATGTTTGGATGATATTTTAGAGTATTAAATGTAGACTATTTATAAAACCCATTTCATAATCGGTGGATTATTCGCGAGACGAATCTAATGAGCCTAATTACGACATGATTTGATAATGTGTTGCTACAGTAAACATTTGCTAATCATGGATTAATTAGGCTTAAAAAATTTGTCTCGTGAATAATCCTCCAATTCTGTAATTATTTTTATAATTAGTTCAAGTTTAATCCTTCAAATTGATGTCCAAACATCCGATGTGACACGGACTAAACTTTAGTCCCTGGAACCAAACACCACCTTAGTCGAGAGATATCAAATTAGCTTGCTACATACACACTGCACGAAGCAGCGGCTGCACATGTGTTTGATATTTATTACGAAACAAGCTATACTGAACTGAACGATCGATTAGCAGCTGGGTATACTGGAGCTAGCTTGATGAGTATGATGGATGCGTAGGCGAGGTGACCTTTATATAGACGGCCATCAGATTTTTTTAATAATACATATTTTATTGAAAATTGTAAATTTGGTATACGAATTTAAAAAATTACAAAACTGGTTTTATGTCGGTACATCAAGTACCCTATCTAGCCTGATTAGCCCTAAATCACTACTTAATCTATCAACAATCTATGCCGATCCTCATAGATCGGCAAGTGATGTCGGGATACTCTCGGCCGTTGAACTACCGATCTTGGCCGGGTGGCCCTAGATCGGCAGTTCAACGCTTGATTGATGCCCTATAAAATGGGGGCCGAAGATGCCCTGCCACCCACCTCATGCCAAAGCTGCCCAACCAAGGTCCTCTTCCCTCTAAGGTAAGTCTGTCCTCCCTCTCTTTTTGTAGGACCAAAACGAACGACTAGAGGGAGGGTGAATAGGTGTCACAACAAATTTTTTCGAATTGATGATCTTTTCTAAACACCCAACGCTCCTCTAAAAGAACAAGCGGAAGCAAATAAAATTCTACAGCCAGAGAAAGCCAGTGCTATCACTGAGAGATCATAAGCACTAAAAATAATGCAGCCTTTAAAAACAAACCAATGTCCTGATTAAAAAGACACTAGTACAAAGTGCACAAGACCGATTAAAACTTCTTATGGATCAAATGATTGATCAATAAATATTCCACCAAATCACAGATACTAACCACTTACCATGCAAATGGATCACACAGATATATCAATAAAACTGCATATTGCAATATGAAAATAGAATACTTGCAACTATTGAACTAGATAGATTAATCTACAAAAATAACTACATAAGCATGAGAATTAAGGATGAAATTACTATGCAGCCTGCGCTTCCTAGAAGCTTGTTGTTCTTGCGCATAACGTACACCAGCTCGACTCCTATGCGCACGGCACATGCGCCTCATAGCCTGGCGCTTAGCAGAACACCACCTTGCTCCTCCCAGGACTTGGCGCACGCCTGGCATGATGCGCTGCCTAGCTGAAAATCTCCCCGCACCGAGTGCGTCACCCGCCGAAGAAAACCACTCACATCGCCAAGAAAAGCTCCTCAAGAAAACTGGCAGCAGGCATAGGAACAATGTGTGGTGGAGAAAACCGAAACAATGAAGTATTGTAGCTCCGGTGAAGTTTGCTGGAACAATGGGGATAAAACAGAGAATACAAACAAAAATTTCTCTGAATAAATGGGTAAAGTGAACTCTGATTTTTCTGATGGATGAGTTGGTAGAAAACCTAGGACTAAGGGGCCTTTTATAGGAAATTCAAAAACAGGAAAAGACGCAAATACCTTTAGGGTTTTTTTACAGACTCGAAGGCCCATAGGGCTACAAAAATAAAATCCTATCTAATGATAACTAAAGGTACTTCAAGTACTTCATCCTGATCCGAAGCTTTCGTAGCGACTACAGCCTCGCCTCAGGAGCGTTGATCTTAATCTGATGGTGTTGAGCCGAAACCGACAAAGCCTCTCTAGATCTTCGACACGTGTCACCAATTCACGAACTTGACCGCCATCAAGTCTTTCCCGCTCTCGATCCCTCGAGCCGCCTTGTCACTTGCACTGGCCTCCCTTTAGCTGACTTGGTCAACACGTTGTCTCAATCATTTGTCCGTCCATGTCTTGCTTCACCTCCACGTGTACGCCTGAGATCTTTCTCAAATTCACTCGGCATCCATGATCGTCTGGCATCAAGCTCCCCGCTTGATCCCGATCACCCGTCGTTGATAGTTGACTCGCATCTCAACCCTGCACAACATGAGACAAGCAAAACATGAATCTCCATGCAGAAGACACACTGATCCCATTAGTGAACCCAAATAGCAAATGGACGTCCAAACCATGAAACAGGCAAACATGTCAATCACTCGTCACAAAGATAAAACCACAGTGCAAACCCCACTTGATTTCTTAATCTCCCCCTTGATGAGTGCATTGACATCTCCCAAAAGAATCAAGATGAATTTTGAATTTTCAGCACACAGGTGACCATAAAAACTCAGAAAAAAGCACAAACATGTCATATGATAGAAGCTTATGCAATGACACACAACTCTCCCTCACAAGATGCCATAAGGATGACAAACACCAAGATCTCCTCTCAAAAATGCAAAGCGAGAAGCATTAAGAGGCTTGGTAAAAATGTCAGCAAGCTGATTCTGGGTATCAATATATCTCAATTTTGAAAAAAATATTAGCAAGCTGGTTATGGGTATCAATATATCTCAATTCAATATCACCCTTGTGACACCCTGATTTGTCAAATCGGAACATTATTGAATTTCCAAAGAAAAACAATAATAACAAGAGGTTCATCATGCGACAACGTACATACGGGTAATCGTTCGTGGTGCGCAGACCATATTATTACATAAGTGTAAAAATAAAATAAACATCAAAAATAAATAGCATGACGAACGTTTTCTTCAGGATCTTCTTCTTGACTGGGTCGCTACTCCAGACCATCCTGCTCATAGTAAGCAGCCTCTAAAGTGTGTGTCCAACGGGTATGAGTACAAAAAATACTCAACAAGCCACCGTGAATGCAATAGTAATGCAAGATAATAACAAAGGAAGGATAATGGCTAAACGTGCGGAAAAGTACATTTTTCAGTTATAGCATTTAGTGTAGTCAAATTTAATCATGTAGAATATTAAACATGAACATCATAATATCATCTAACTCGAGGAGTATGTTTTCCCTCCTCGCTCAACAGTCCTTATACGTCAAAATCATCATGCACATTCATTAAAAGTAAACTAACTGTGGGATGTCACGCAACCCGCCCTTGACCGTGGGTTCGGCTTTTCAAAAAGATTTAAGACTCTGATTAGAGGTGTACCACTGTACCCACAAGGCACGCACTCATCCCAAACACCAAAGTGTAACGAGATGACCCATACCACGGGAACTCATGCCAAAACCTCAGCATGAAATGCACGCCGGGCCGCATCCCGGCTAATGTCGCACCCCCTTTTGCGCCACGTCGGTACAAGCCACCTGCAGGTGCTGCTTGACCCATCTCCAAGTGGTGCCTCGGATTGGAACACTCCATACCTTACTTAGGACTTACCCACTAGACTTGTGGTTAGTACGTAAATGTATTGCAATGGATCCCGCAGACCGGTCCTTATAGTGCCCCGGGTTCTACCGACCAATGCCCTAGCTTGCACCCAGAACCCACCATGCATACACTTAACCCTAACTCTATCACCACCAGAATTCTAGGGATAAGAATAAACGGGGATCATATAATAGATTTCAAATCACTACGACTCATTTTTAACCTATGGCAATTGTGTCGATACATCAGACACTAGCTAATAGTACTAATAATATGGTGACAAGGAGTTTAGGCTAGATAGCATGGCTTGGGTTGCACATCAAGGTCGGAGATCTAAATAAATATAACGTAGGGATTTCATTTGACTAATGCATGTATAACCTATGTGTTTTAGCGATAGTTTAATAAAATTGGGTTCAATATGCTCAAAATGTTAGTTTGGTGACTTGCCTTGATCAGCGAAAGGAGAGGGAGGAACTTCTAGGAAGTATTCCGGCTCCTCAACGGCGTCGTAGTCTTCTCGATATGAATAAAATAAACATAACATTCAATTAAACAATCCAAAACCACACAACAAGCATATTGGTTTTGATTAGGTTAATTTAAGGAAAATCGGTCATTAAGCTACTGAAGTTTATTATATGAATTTTCAAAAATGAACTTTGATGGAGTTAGGGACTTTTCTAAAAAGGAATAAAAGTGTAATCTAATGTATTTTAAACGTCCAATTAATTTAAAATAAAAAGTTCAGAATAAACCTATTGTTTCTATTACACCAATATGAAGAGGATAAAAAGATAAATTTTCCTAAAGTTGAAATGGACAAATTTTGAGTTTATCCTAAAGTGCATTTGACGACTTTATTAAATAAACATAAAATACTCAAAATAAACCTACTGTTTTATTGTACAAACATGTAGAGAATAAAATTATGAATTTTCTGGAATTGAAATGGTTAATTTTGGAGTTAAAATGAGGAAGATATGAATTTTAGAAGTTTAAAACCATTTTTGGAATTTAAATTAAATCCAAAACAGTCGCCGGTCCACGGTGAGCCGAATCCACCGTGAACCCATGCACTGTGCGCGTGCGCTAGATCGCGGATCTTCGTTGGATCGTGATCGGGCGGCTGCGGGTGAGGTGGGAGCGTTAAGTTAACTTGGATGACCAGGATTAAAACAACGAACCGGTATGCGATGGACGACCTAGATTCAATAGGGTTTTTAAGTATCAACGGACGCGCGAGATTAAAACGTATCGCTTCGTCGAGATCGGACGGAACTGATTAAACCACGCAAACTATCTAATCGCCACCGTTAGATCCAGATCACACGGTCGCGGTCGAATCTGACACGGCACGGGTACTTTACCCGTGCCGGTCGTCTTCTCCGGCGACGGAGAGTGAGCCAGAGGCCACAGCGAGCGACGGCGGTCGATCCTAAGGGCTAAAATGGAATCAGTACATCGCGGGGGTCAAGAGGGTACCGTCAGTGAGGCTTGGGTCATCGGGTTACGGTCGGTGATGAGCGGGGGCAGCGGAGGTGTTCGGGTCCTCATCGGCGATGGAGATCCAGCGGTCTTCAGTGGCGATGGAGGGGTGGACAAGGTTGGGGTGATGTCTGTGATCACACGGGTGCGGCCGCCGAGGGTGGATGAGGTCTCTGGCGACGGCGAGCGACGGCTGGAGTGCGGGCGGCGGAGTGGTGTTAAAAACCGGAGTGTGGGCATTCTGTTTGGGTTCGGTCCAAGTGCGAGCGAGGGGTGAACGCGGGGGCACCAGGGGCTTAAATAGGGACGCCAGCGGGGGTCAGAGGGGGCGCAATCAGGGGAGGCCGAGAGTAAATGCACTTAACGCCGGCGAGCTCTTTCCTTGCATGCGAATGATGGTCCCAGGACGATGACGCATCGGCGTAATGGGGGAAATCGCCGGCGTATCGCGAGGAATTAAATGCCAACGTCAATTCGGAGAGCGGGGCACGACAGTGGCGAATCGACGTTTAGGGCTTCGGCCGGCGACGGGATTTGGGGGCGGATCACGTGGGGAAGATGGATCCGACGCGTGGGCCATGGCGGTCAGTGGGTGCGTGCGGGGTTGAGAGAGAGGCATACGGCGCCGACAAGTGGGGCCGAGGCGTCGGGCGCGTGTGTGGAGGGAGGGGTTCACTGACTAGTGGGGCCCGTTTGTTAGTGAGGGGCGCGGGGAGGGAGTGGGCATGGCCGGTCGGTTGGGGGAGATTGGGGGAGAGAGGCCCGACACTGTTTAAATCCTTTTTCGAATAAAAATAATTGCTGAAATTGGTTTAAAATATTTGGGTTGCTTCCAAGGGTGATAAAAATTTGTAAAAATTCTCAAAAATATATCTTGGCATTGGGATCATATACAAATTTTTCTAGCCTCTGGTTTGGATATTTCATCTAGGTTCTAGTTCATTTGGGGCACAAATGACATAAAAATAAATTGTATTTTTATTTCTTTGAAAATTTGGGGTGTTACAACCCTTCTCATTCTGGTCTCTCAAAAAGTGATAATGCACATCATTGTGTTTGGTTCTAGAATGTTCAACTAGGTTGTTGGCTAAGCTAATGGCACTAGTGTTATCACAAAGAAGTGGAACGCCCTTAAAATCCAACCTAAAATCCCGCAAAGTAAAACCATCCACGAAATCTGTGAGCAACAGCTAGCAGTAGCTACATACTTACATACTCAACCTCAGCTGTAGACTGCGCAACGCTAGACTGTTTGCGAGAAGACCAGCAAACAAGAGAGGAACCCAAAAAATGACAAGTACCAGATGTACTTTTCCTATCAAATCTACAACCAACAAAATCAACATCAGAAAAACCTCGAAAGCATAAGGAAGATGATGCAGAATACCAAATGTTGAATTCAAGAGTGTGTTTGAGGTACCTTAGTATGCGCTTAATGGATTGACAATGTGAAGCCCTTGGAGAAGCCTGAAAACAAGCGCATAGACATACTGCGAAGTGTATGTCCGGCCTCGTAGCTGTCAAGTAGAGGAGGGAGCCAATCATGCTCCGGAACTCCTTCTGATCCAACTCTTCTCCATCTTCATTTGGGTCAAGCGCTACTAAGGTAGCCATTAGAGTGGCAAGTGACTTCATATTGCTCATGTCAATGCACTTCAATATGTCCTTGGTGTACTTCGTCTGATGCACAAAAGTACCTTGTTTGCTTTGCTTAATTTGCAAACCAAGGAAGAAGGTTAGCTTGCCCATCATCGACATCTCGAACTCTCTGCTCATATAATCAGCAAACTCGGCCACAAGTGTATGAGAAGAGTCACCAAAAATACTATCATCAACGTATATCTGAACAAGGAGGAAATCTTTGCCATGCTTCAGAGTAAACATAGTTTTATCAATAGAGCCCATTTTGTACCCATGCTTAAGCAAAAAGTTCCTAAGTCGGTCATACCAGGCCCTAGGAGCTTGCTTGAGCCCATACAAAGCTTTTAAAAGTTTAAAGAGTCTATGGGGGTACTTAGGATGTTCAAAGCCTGGGAGTTGTCTAACATAAACATCATATTCTATGAAACCATTAAGAAAAGCACTTTTAACATTCATTTGATAAAGCTTGAAACCGCGAGAAGATGCAAAAGTAAGCAAAATTCTAATGGCCTCAAGTCGAGCTACTAGAGCAAATGTCTCTCCAAAATCAACCCACTCGACTTGAGAATAACCCTAAGCAACAAGCCTAGCCTTGTTTCTCAAAACAGACCCATCATCCCCCTATTTGTTTTTGAAAATCCATTTTGGGCTAATGATATGAATGTTAGGGGGTGGATCTTCGAGAACCCAGACTTGATTTCTATCAAAGTTTTCTAACTCCTCATGCATGGCATTGATCCAACTCGAATCAGATAACAATGACTAACATCTAAGTGCTCAAAGGAGGCAACAAATACAGAATCAATAAAATGAGCATGAGATCGAGTTACCCTTTCATCTATCTCACTGATGATCTGCTCTAGAGGATGCATCTTTTGAATGTGTTGCGAAGTTTCTCGATGAGATGCAGCCTCCCCCTCAACTCTTGCTGGAGAGTGGTCGAAGATGACTGAAGTCAAAGTAGATGCTTCGGGGCCTCTTACCGAAGTAGTCGATGCCGGGTCCGCTTCAGGGGTTGACGTCGAGGGAAGTAGATGATCATCCTCGAGGCCTTCACATTCTTTAGGATCTTCTTAAAATATGATCTCATTCATATCTTTTTCACTGGAAAGCTCAAAAGAATAACTAACACACAGGGTTGATGCATGAAAGGTCATATCACATGACTCGATGACAGTGTTATTCTCAAGATTAAACACACGATATGAATGACCATGAGTGGAATAACCCAAAAAGATCCTATCTGAAGATCGCGAATAAAATTTGTCCAAATTTCCAAGTTTTAGGATAAAGCACCGATAACCAAATACTCAATGGTGAGTAACCTTGGGCTTTCTCCCAAAACACAGTTCATAAGATGTCAAATTCAAAATTGAGCGCAAAAATATACGGTTAGAGATGTAACATGCAATGTTTATGGCCTCAGCCCAAAATCTTCTAGGAGTCATGTGGTCATCGAGCATCGTCCTAGCCACCTCAACCAAAGTGCAGTTCTTTCTCTCAACAACTCCTTTCTATTGAGGAACCCATGGAGCAGGAAATTGATGTTCAATGTCATGCTCAAGGTAAAAGCAAACAAAGAAATTATTCTTCAACTCAGTGCCATTATCACTTCTGATTGCTTTCAATGCACCAAGGAGTTCAGTGAATTGTCTCAAAGATAAGCTCTGAAAGTGTGAAAACATTTCATCCTTGCTTGCAAGAAAGAAGACCCAAGAATAACGGGAGTATTCACCCACCACGACAAGGACATACCATTTGCCACCTAAAGAACTAACACGAGAAGGACCTATAGTGTCCATATGGAGAAGTTCTCTAGGTTGTTCAGTCATCACCACATTGATTGGTGAATGAGAGGCGTCCACCATCTTTCCATGTCGACAAGGAGCACAAACAAGATTCTTCTCAAACTTAAGCTTGGGCAATCCTCATATCATACCTAGGGCACTCAGTCGAGCGAGCAAGTCAAAGCTCATATGCCCTAGTCTCCTATGCCACATCTTGAGATTAGAAGAAGGTTTAACAATAAGACAATGAGAAGAACAAAAAGACTCAGAAAAGTCAGCTCCAAAGACCCTCCTTATTCTTGAAATCTTACAAACCAAAGCGCTAGAAGAATCAAGAACTTGTGAAGTGTTGCATCTGAAACACACTTCCAAGACCTCATCAAGCATCTGAGATACATAAAGCAAATTGTATCCCAAATCCTCAACCAAGGTGACATATTTGAGAATGAAATTTTTATTAATCCTAACCATACCTTTGCCTTTCACTCTGCTTCTTCGATTGTTGCCGAAGGTGATGTACTCATGTCGTTGAGTTGAGGTGAGGATGGAGAACCATGATGTCTTCCCAGTCATGTGGCGCGAACAACCAGAATCCATGATCCACTTGTTCTCTAGGCCTTCGTCTGCCACCTACACAAAGTGAGAAAATCTCGAGTGCTCAGTGTTGGGGTGAGTGAAAAACTGATGTGGTATCTAGCACTGAAAGACTCGAACTACAAGCAAAGCAGTGGTAGACTGTTTACACATAGGATATGAATCATGATAAAAGTACGAGGTCTACCTAAATGGCGAGAGCCATAAAATTGACTAGGTATCCTATCTTGTCGAGGACCAAAACCACTAACATGTGGTCTAGCACCATATGAGTAATGGTGTATCCCACGATGGGAAAATCCTGTCAAGTAAGCACGAGGAACCTCAAGAAAGCGAGAACGAGAATGAGAGACAAGCTCACGTATAATGACAGGTGGCTGATACATGTCCCGTATCCTCATATCCCAAGAACGTATGACGGCTCAGCTCCTATGCGCATGACACCTGTGCCTCATAGCTTGGCGCTTAGCAGAAAGCCACCTTGCTCCTCCCAGGTCTCGGCGCACGCCTGACATGATGCGCCGCCCCAGCCAAAAACCTCCTCGCACCGAGTGTGTCACCCACTGAAGAAAACCACTCACAGCACCAGGAAAAGGTCCTCAAGAAAACCGGCGGCCCGCGTAGGAACCCTATGCGACGGATAAAACCAGAACGATGTAGTACTATAGCTCCGGTGAAGTTTGCTGGCGTAGTGGGGATAAAACAGAGAAGACACACATAAATTTCTCTGAATAAATGGGTAAAGTTAACTATGATTTTTCTAATGGATGAGTTGGTATAAACCCTAGGACTAGGGGGCCTTTTATAGGCAATTCATAAACAAGGAAAGATGCAAATACCCCTAGGGTTTTTTACAGACTCGAAGGCCCATAGGGCTACAAAAATAAAGTCATATCTAAAGGTACTTCGTCTTGATCCAAAGCTTTCGTAGTTACTACAGCCTCACCTCAGGAGCATTGATCTTGATCCGATGGTTTTGAGCCAAAACCGACAAAGCCTCTCCAAATCTTCAACACGTGTCACCAATCCGCGAACTCGACCGCCAGCAAGTCTCTCCCGCTCTCGATCCGTCGAGCTGCCTTTAGCGATTATTTAGAGATACTTTAAACATAATTAAGAGATTATTTAGAGATACTTTAAACATTTTTTAGAGATAATTTAGTGAAAATTTAGACATAATTTATGGATAATTTAGGTATACTTTAGAGATGATTAAGAGATACTTTAAACATACTTTAGCATTAATTTAGGGGCACTTTAAACATAATTTGGAGGTACATTAAATATACTTTATCGATAATTTAGGGGTACTTTAGAGATAATTTAGAGGTATTTTAAACATACTTTAGTGATAATTCACTACAAGAAAATAATAAATTTTCGTCGGCTTTTTTTAACTTCCGTCAGCATTTCCGAAAGCCGACGGAAGTTAACTTAACTTCCGTCGGCATTCACTATGGTTGATAGAAGTTAAAAAACCTGACAGAAATTAAGCGAGATTTTCCCTCGTGCGTGCGAATAGGAAACTAAACCTAGTTTCCATGTTCTCTCCCTCAGCCCGCACGCCCGAGCCACCACCGCCGCTCGTGCGCCCACCCAAAGCATCCCATGCACCGCCCGCACGCCGCCCACCCGTGCGCCTGCTGACCCACCTCACGCTCGCCACGTGCTTACGCACCATGCCGCCTCCTGCTGCCGCTCGCCTCCCGTCGCTCGCCCTCACTCACCGGCCACCTCCAGCCGGCCACCACCGTCCGGTCCAACCGAAGCCCATCAACATCGCCTTCTCCATCTCCTCATTGCCCGCCCGTCGCCTCCTCACGTGTCGGTCGCCAAATCCGATGTAACCCGCTCGCTATTTTTCAGAATATTTAAAATTTATTAATGTTATTTTTGTGTTATTAGCAATGTTAATACTTGATAAATATTAATGCGGTATTATGCAATGATTTCATTAGGGTGACTATTATGATATATTACAAATGTTCCTATATTAGTTTTGTGCTTTTACATGTGTTTCCTATGCGATGTGCCAGTATATATGCTATTAAATTTATTCTTGTATTAATTTGTAGTTTGTTGGTGATTTCATTAGGGTGATTAGTATTACATATATAGTTTCTTATATATATTCTTTTCATATGCAATTTTGTATGTGAGAAAAACGTAAGTATTGTAACAAAACCTATGCTTCACCCATTTCGGACCAACATGTCTCACACGTATCATCGTGTGCGATGTGAAGGTCTAAAATTGTCCCTTTTTAGACAGCCTTAGAGTGGGTGACAGAACATGGTATTTATGATGAGTTGAGTCCGAATGAGATTTCAGTGTCATAACCATGTTGTTCTCCATTGCACCATTATCATGCGTGCAATTGGAGAACAATGGGGTTATGTTGCTAAAATTTCGTCGGGACTCATAGCTCATCATAAATACCATGCCCTATCGGTCACTCTTGGCTGGATTTAGTACATATCTTTTCCTATAGACATAGGGCCATGGTATATATAGAAACTATAGACATAGGGTCATGGTATATATAGAAACATCTAGTACTTATGATGCATTCTCGATTGAATGAATATTTTGCCTCTAGAATGGTTGAGGATCGACGGTGGATGTATAGTGGTTGGAACAAAAGTGGATCTCACTCGAATGAGTGGATGATCAACACTAAGAAATTTGTTGACCGTGCATTCACTTCGACAAAAACAAGTGGCACGAGGTGCCCATGCATGAAGTGCAAAAATTCTCTTTGGCAAGACAAGAGAGCGTTGTCACTGCACATTTGCATGTGTGGTTTCTTGCCGGGTTATGAAGTTTGGGTGCACCATGGTGAGACATTTCATGAAAAAATGGTATTAGTAGTTGAAGAAGATGATAGCATGGTTGATGATAGGATGGATGAGATGATTGATGCTATACGACTGGAGTTTAAAACAAACCCTAAGGATCCTCCTAGACTAGAGGTTCAAAAGTTTTTAGACATCCTTAGAGATTCAGAAGAGGCGTTGCATGAGCACACCACAGTAAGCGTCCTCTCTTTCGTGACCTGTCTTATCACTACTACAAACCGTCACTGTTACAAGGAGCTCGTGAACCTGATTAACGATGTCCTTCCTATGAACCATAAGATGCCGAAAGACATGTACCAATCAAAAAAATGCTTTCTGCTCTTAGTATAGAGTATGAGAAGATTGATGTGTGCCATAATAATTGCATGCTTTTTGGGAAAGAACATAAGCTTGAATGGCCTAGACTGCTCGCCGCCAAATATCATTGATGCCCCGGATCACGACCCAATCCTCTGTGTAGGATCCTGGGACCACCCCGATGGCACAGCGATGCCGATGCATGCGGCGAACAACATCGGCAAGACATTGCTCCTTGGCATGGATCCGATCAGAAAGGGCGTCTAGGGTGTTCTCTTCACGAGCCATCATCACCCGAACTTCACCCAACCATGCAACCAAATCGGCCTCCTCCGTCTTCAGCTCATCAAGGAACCCCAGCGATGATTAGTTAGGCCAGCGCCTTCGATGAGTATCACATCATCATGCACCTTGGCGTCATCTAGTTGCATAGGATGACTCACCGGTCGATGGTACTCTAGGTACGCCGCCAACGTCAAAATGTCAATAAGCTCTAGGGAGAGGAACTGTAGTATGTTATATGAAACGAATTTAGATGTTCAAGTTGCATATTTGCATCTAGTGAAAAAGGACTTAGCTACGAGGTATGTAAACGATAACAAAATCAATCAGCCTACACATTCTAGTTACCAGACTAAGCGGTGACCATATTTTAAATTTTAAGAATTAAACACCATGTTATGATAGATATTATATATATTCAATAGAGCAAAATCATCATGATCATAGACAATAATTCAAAGACATATATAACCATGTACATGCAAAAGCACTTAATAATCATATGATAGAAGCTTATGAATGCAATAACACACAACTCCCCTCACAAAATGCCATAAGGATGACAAACACCAAGTTCTCCTCGTAAAAATGAAAATCTTGAAGCATCAAGAGGCTTGGTAAAAATGTTAGCAAGCTGGTTCTCGGTATCAATATATCTCAACTCAATATCACCCTTCTCATTGTGGTCTCTTAAAAAGTGATACCACACATCAATGTGTTTGGTTCTAGAATGCTGACCGAGGTTGTTGGCTAAGATAATGGCACTAGTGTTATCACACAGAAGTGGAGCACCCTTAAAATCCAACCCAAATTCCCGAAAAGTAGAAACTATCCACAAAATCTGTGAACAACAACTATCAGTAGCTACATATTCAGCCTCAGCTGTAGACTACGTAACGCTATACTGTTTGTGAGAAGGCCAACACACAAGAGAAGAACCCATAAAATGACAAGTACCAGATGTACTTTTCTGGTCGATCCTACAACCAGAAAAATCTGCATCGGAGAAACCTCGAAGACAAAGAGATAATGATGCAGAATACTAAATACCAAATTCTAAAGTGTGCTTGAGATACCTAAGTATGCGCTTCATGGCTTGACGATGGGAAGATCTCAGCGAAGATTGAAAACGAGCACACAAACATGCGGTTAAATGTATGTCTGGTCTCATGGTCGTCAAGTAGAGGACAAAATCGATCATGCTTCGGAACTCCTTCTGATCAACTTCTTCACCATCTTCATCCGGGTCTAGCGCCACCGAGGTAACCATAGGAGTGGCTAATGGCTTCGCATCGCTCATGTCAAAGTGCTTCAGCAGGTCCTTGGTGTACTTTGTCTAATGCATGAATGTACCTTATTTGCATTGCTTGATTTCAAAACGAAGGAAAAAGGTCAGCTCACCTATCATCGACATCTCAAACTCCCTGCTTATAGAATCTGCAAACTCGGCAACAAGTGCATGAGAAGATCCACCAAAAATGATGTCATTAACATATATATGAATAAGAATGAAATCTTTGCCATGCTTGAGAGTAAACATATATTTTTCAACAAAGTCCATCTTGTACCCATGCTCAAGCAGAAAGGACCAAAGCCGGTCGTACCAAGCCCTAGGTGCCTTCTTGAGTCGATACAAATCTTTGTGAAGTTTAAAGACTCTATGGGTGTACTTGGGATGTTCAAAGCTAAGCAGTTGTTTAAAAAAACATCCCCTCCTATAAAACCATTTAGGAAATCACTTTTGACATCCATTTGAAAAAGTTTGAAATCACGAGAAGATGCAAAATCAAGCAAAATCCTAATGGTCTCAAGTCAAGCTACAAGAGAAAAAGTTTCACAAAAATCAATCCACTCAATCTGAGAATAACCCTGAGAAATAAGTCTCGCCTTGTTTCTCACAATAGACCCATCCTCCCCCTATTTGTTTTTGAAAATCCATTTTGTTCCTATGATGTGAACATTTCAGGTGGATCTACAAGAACCCAATCTTGGTTTCTCACAAAGTTTTCAAGCTCTTTATGCATGGCATTGATCCAACTTGAATCAGATAAAACATGAGTAACATCAAGGACTCAAAAGAAGCAACAAATGCAGAATCTATAAAATGAGCATGAAATCGAGTTACCCTTTCATTTAGCTCACTGTTGGCGTAAAAGATTACGCCGACAGTTTTTGAGAAACCAAGGGTTGGTTTTGGTGTTTGTGATGAGTGATTGACAGGATGTTACCCTCTGGTTCGAAGGGGTACCTCCGAAGGGGGTTCGGAGGTTGGAACTCCAAAAGTGTTCGGAGGTGGTTTCACCGAAGGGTTCGGTGGTTTGGTTGCTGCAGCTGTTGCAGCGGAGTGTGCCTGTCGGAGGGGTCCGACAGTACACGATGACTGGGTTGTACCGAAGGTCTCGGTACTTTGGGCGGTACACCGGAGTGTGCGCCGAAGGTTGCTAACCTGGAGAGGTCTCCGGAGTACTGGATACGCTTGTCTGTTTGTCTGTGGTGCGCAGGGGACAGCGGAGGCGACGGACGGTTCGTAGCAGGTGAACCTGGGTCAAGCGGGAGGCTTGATGCCAGTGGAGCGGGGAGCTCCGTCACGGAGGCTGCGAAGGGGTCGAGGTCGGTCCTCGGGTCGAGGTGCACCAGGTGAAGGCAGTAAGTGCGGAGCGGGGCTCCGAGTGAAGGTACTCCGAGACAAAGTCCTCGGAGGCGAGGCACTTCGAAGGGTACTCCGGATGGAGTGACTTCGGAGTATGGTGGAACAAGTCCTCTGCGGAGGCAAGGAGTTCGAAGTGTGCTCCGGAGGGAGACATTCAAAGGTACCCGATGAAGGTCTCAGAAGTCGAGGCGCGTCGAAGGCATGGTCCAGGTGAGGCTCGTCGAGGAGTGTGCTCGCGGAGAGACACTGAGACGAAGTGCTCATGGAATGCTTCGTGCGGAGGCCTTGGACGAAGGAGGGACTTCGAAGGGTGGTACTCCGAAGGTGGGGCTTCAGAGTGAGGAAGGCTCTGGAGCGAGGCTAGCTCCAGAGCGAGGTTGACTTGTGGTACTTCGGCCATGCATGGCTTCGGTACACGGACTGACGGAGTTCGAGCTGGGAGAAGCTGCGAAGCCGTGGTGGTCCACTCCGAAGGTGGTGGTGCGAAGGCCTAAGGGCTTTGACGGCTTCGGCTCAAAACCGTCACTATATCGGAGGCTGACTTCGGTGAAGCGAAGGCCATCAGGCTCAAGGCTTCTCGCTGAAGCTACCACACCCCTCATGTGCGAAGGGGGGCTTTAGGAAGGTCAAAGACTGCAAAGGCTGACATTGTCTGCTCTGCAAAAAGCTGACGCTGTCCCCTCTGCAAAGCTGACAGAGAAGCCTCCAGAATAAAGTTGACTACCTTTTGTACCCCTCCATTCTGTAGAGACAAATCTGGTGTAAACCCTAGGGGTAAAGTAGTCATTTCACTTGGGTGAATTGTGGCTATAAATATGGGAGCTGGGTAGGTAACATTCAACACTTTGAGCATTTACTGTTGAGCTCCTGTACTAGCCTCCACACACTTTGTATTCATCCAGTGAGACCAATTTTACCGTGTTCCTTGTTCAAGTGGCGAAGCCCTGCTTCTGTGTTGTCTTTCTGCTTGAACTTGTTTTGCATACCTCGCTAGTTGTAGTGCACCGAAGCCTGTCTAAGCGAAGGGTGTTTTGTGCGAAGTGTGTTTTTCAGTGCGCGTTCGCTCTGTGTAACAGGAGGCTAGACCTCGCTGCTTACTAGCGAAGCCCTGATCGAAGCCCTGTTTTGCTTCCTGTGTCGAAGCCCTTAGCGGAGTCCTCATAGTGTGTATTTAGACCTTCGCAGTACGAAGCCCAGCACTAGTTGCTGTCGCTAAGTATTGGGTCGAAGTCCTCAGAGGGTAGTCTACTCTTGCGAAGGGTGAAGTGCGAAGCCTACTCGAAGCACCCTGTGTACAGAGCCTGCACTGACTTAGCAGAGTTGTTTTCGGGGTTGTTGGTGGAGCGAAGTCTGCTTGGCTTCGTACTTTTTACTCCTTGCGAAGCTTGTGTTCGGAGCTGTCATATACCTCCGAAACAGACCTTCGAAGGTTGGTGTTCGAAGCCTGTTCCGCAGTAGACAGTATTAAAACCAAAGGCTGTTTTTTTGCCCAAGTTTTTAAAAGCTCCCATTCACCCCCCCCTCTGGTCGCCGTTTCCGGTCCAACAATTGGTATCAGAGCAGGTTAAGATCACCAGTTGACCTTAACCGGTTTGTGATCTGTGTGCGACATGGACAGAGGTAGTAAAATTCCTCTGTTCGATGGGACTGATTTTGCATACTGGAAGGTGCGCATGGATGCTTACTTGCTAAGCCAAGGAAATGCAATTTGGGAGATTGTGGACTCACAATACTCCATCCCTGAGACTCGCACCTCTCAAACAGAAAAAGATCAGTATAATGCCAACTCCAAGGCAAGAAACATACTGTTCATTGGTTTGAGCCGGAGTGAGTTTGATAGGGTGCAACACCTTAGGACTGCTAGGGAAATTTGGACAACACTCACTATTTTTCATGAGGGCTCTACACAGATCAAGGCCAGGCGCCAAAGCACATACAATAAACAGTATCAGCTGTTTGTGCAGGCACCTGGTGAATCCATAGATGCCATGTTTTCTCGCTTTGATGCGATAGTGAGTAACTTGCGGTCCAACGGGACGCTTGCTTACAATGATCATGATAGGGCTATCAAGCTTCTCTATGCTCTTGACCGTAGCATATAGGAAGTAAAGATATCCAGCATTGAGGAGTCCATAGGTTATGACACACTGACCTGTGATGAGCTCTTTAGCAAGCTGAAGTCCACAGAGATTGCCAAAGCATCTCTTGCTGTGCACAGAAGCTCTTTGCCACAACCATTGGCATTGGTTTCTAGCACTAGCCGTGGCACCGCTGCAGAACCAAGCACATCTGGTACTTGTGTTCTTGCAGATGGTTTTGCTTTGTCCTCCCTGGTCTCCGTCACAAAGGAGCAGGTGGACACTCTGGATGATGATGAGCTTGCTCTCATTGCCAGAAGGTTCACCCGTTTTCACCATGAGAGACGGGATCAGAGGAGAAGTGTTTTCAGTGGCTGCTTTGAATGTGGCGACACTTCTCATATTAAGGCCAATTGCCCTAAGCTCAAGAAGAGAGATGAGAGTGAGCGCCCCAAATACCACAAGAAGGAGAGGAAACCCTTTGTGAAGGGCAAGCGCGGCAAGGTGGCTAAGAGAGTAGCCAAAGCCGCTTCCAGAGCTTTTGTTGCTGCTCTCAGTGACATCGACACTTCCTCATCTGAGGAGTCGAGCTCTGAGGAGGAGGAGTCCCCAAGGAAGGAGGACAAGAAGGACTAGAAGGGACGAGACTTCACCGGCCTTTGCTTCATGGCCGACAGCGATCACAGCGGCGATGAGCTTGACTCATCTGAGGTACCACTATCCTATGACCAGCTTTCAATAAAATTAGATGAGCTGAATGAAGTAGTTCTTGGTCAGGATAGATTACTTGTGCAAGCCGCTAGAGAAAGAAAAGACCTTAGACTTAGGCTAGAATCTGTTTCTACTGAATATGCCATGCTTAAGTCTAAAGTAAATGATGCTGAATGTGAATCTTGTTCTGTTGTCATGGGTGAGCTTGCTCAGTTGCGTTCTGTACATGCTCAAACTCTTACTGAGCTTGAGACTGCACAGAAGCAGCTTTTGGTGGTGGATTCTAGACCTCATGATAATATTGAATGCATGAATTGTTTTTTATTGCGCGAGAGCATTAATTTACGTGATAAACATGTTCATGATTTAGAGGCTAGATTGGAGAGGGCCGGTAGTTCTAAGGATGTGCAGCCTGTTTGTGACACGTGCATTACCATTAAGGACCAGCTAGGCATTGTTAGAGAGCGAGCTGAGAACCTCATGTCAGAAAATGAATACCTTCTTTCCGTGGTTAATAAATGCACTGAGGGAAAGGGTAGGATGGATTTGCTCTTGGCCAAGACCAAGATGTGTGCTGACAGAGCAGGGATAGCTCTAGGTTTGGGTTTTGAGAGGATTCCTTCAGAGAATGGAAACAAAACTGTTTTTACCTCTCCCACTACCCTAGAGAAAGAGAGAGCTCTGTTAGACACCCCATCAGCCAAAAAGCCTACCCGACCACCAAAGAAAACCACTCCTCTAGCCAAGAAAAATCCTCCCAAGAAAACCACTCAGCAGAAGCCCAAGGAGCCTGTGAGAGTTGCTCCTAAGACCCATGAAAGTGCCCCTAGGAGAATTTTTCATTGTTCATACTGTCAGCGGGCAGGTCATTTGATTGGGTTCTGTTTTCGTCGCATCAAGGATGAGCGACGCTCTCAGGCGATGAGTTACCAGGACATGCATTACCCATCTTTAGGTATGCATGAGTCTGAGTTGTACTATCGTCCTGCTTTTGAGGCTCCTCGTGCTTCTCGGAGAGGTTTTGCTCCTCGAGGTTTTCACCATGTTCCATATGGTGGTAGACCTCGGGCGAGTAGCTTTGTACCTCGTCAGAGTAGGAGACCTCGACATGTTGTTTGATCACAGCATGTAGGTAGACCTCGCACTTTGAATCATTCAGATTATCATGTGCGTAGACCGTCTACTTTTACTGCGCCTACTACTCGTGTCACTCAGTGCTGGATGCCTCGTCATTTTTTCACTCACCCCAGCACTGAGCGATCGAGATATTCTTATCATGTGTAGGCGACAGATCGAGGCTTGGAGGGCACGTGGATCATGGACTCCGGTTGTTCGCGCCACATGACCGGAGATGCAGCATGGTTCTCCAGCCTCACCACAACCAAGCAAAGGGAACATATCACCTTCGGAAACAATCGAAGGAGTAGAGTGAAAGGTAAAGGTGTGGTAAGAATTAATTCGAATTTCACTCTCAAAGATGTTGCTTTGGTTGAAAACCTGGGATACAATTTGCTGTCTGTATCTCAGTTGCTTGATGAGGGCTTCGAAGTGCGATTCCATCGCGATACTTCGCAAGTACTCAATTCTGATGGCGTTGTGGTATGTAAGATCTTTAGAGTTGGGAGAGTTTTTGGAGCTGATTTTTCAGAGTCATCTGGTTCTTCTCATTGTCTCATTGCATATTCTACTTCTGAGCTTTGGAAATGGCATAGGAGACTAGGGCATATGAGCTTTGAGTTGCTCGCTCGTCTGAGCGCCCTAGGTCTGATCCGAGGATTGCCCAAGCTCAAGTTTGAGAAGAATTTAGTTTGCACTCCTTGTCGACATGGAAAAATGATTGCCGCTTCGCATTCGCCAGTCACCACAGTGATGACTGAACAACCCGGAGAACTTCTCCACATGGACACTGTAGGTCCTTCTCGGGTTAGTTCTTTAGGTGGCAAGTGCTATGTATTGGTTATTGTCGACGACTTCTCTCGCTACTCTTGGGTCTTCTTTCTTGCCAGCAAGGATGAAGTGTTTTCACACTTTCGGAGCTTGGCTTTGAGACTTTTCACTGAACTCCCAGGTGCATTGAAATTCATTCGAAGTGATAATGGCACCGAGTTCAAAAACAGTCTCTTTGTTGACTTTTGCATGGAGCATGGCATAGAACATCAATTCTCTGCTCCGCGGGTTCCTCAACAAAATGGTGTTGTTGAGAGGAAGAACCGCACTTTGGTTGAGATGGCTAGGACGATGCTTGATGAGCATAGGACTCCTAGAAAATTCTAGGCTGAGGCCATGAACACTGCTTGCTACATCTCAAACCAAATATTCTTGCGCTCAATTTTAAACTTGACATCTTATGAGCTGCGTTTTGGGAGACAGCCCAAGGTTACTCATCTTCGAGTTTTTGGCTGTCGTTGCTTTATCCTAAAACGTGGTAATTTGGATAAATTTGAGTCGCGTTCTTCTGACGGGATCTTTTTGGCTTACACTACACATGGTCATTCTTATCGTGTTTATAACTTGGAAACTAACACTGTCATCGAGTCATGTGATGTGACTTTTGATGAATCAAACCCCTCTGTTAGTTCTGCTCTTGAACAGGCAAATGAACACGACATGGAACAGACCATCTTCGAAGACAAAGATCCCGGAGAGTTCGAGGATGAACCCCTACTACCCTCGACATCAACCCCCGAAGCTGACCCCGCTTCAACTACTTCGGCACGAGGTCCCAAAGCGACTACCTCGACTTCGGTCATCTTGGACCACTCCAACGCACAAGTTGAGGGGGAGACTGCATCCCGCCGCGAGGCTCCACATCATGTTCAAAGGATGCACCCTCCCGAGCAGATCATTGGTGAGGTTGATCAAAGGGTAACACGTTCTCATGCCCATTTCACTAATGCTGCTTTTGTTGCTTCTTTCGAGCCCTTAGATGTTAGTCATGCACTTTCTGATTCTAGTTGGGTCAATGCCATGTATGAGGAACTTGAAAATTTTGAGAGAAACCATGTCTAGACTTTAGTTGATCCTCCACCAAATGTTTATTTCATTGGAACAAAATGGATTTTCAAAAACAAAAAGGGGAGGATGGGACTATAGTTAGAAACAAGGCTAGACTTGTAGCTCAGGGTTATTCTCAACTAGAAGGGATTGATTTTACTGAAACTTTTGCACCTGTTGCTCGCCTTGAGGCCATTAGGATTTTGCTTGCCTTTGCGACATCCCGGGGATTCAAACTCTATCAAATGGATGTCAAAAGTGCTTTTTTTAATGGCTTCATAGGCGAAGATGTTTATGTAAAACAACCCCCTGGTTTTGAAAACCCCAAGTACCCACATAAAGTCCTTAAACTTCATAAGGCTCTTTATGGACTCAAGCAGGCCCCTCGGGCATGGTATGATAGACTTAAGTCTTTTCTGCTTGAGCAGGGGTATTTGATGGGCTCTGTTGATAAAACCCTATTCACTCTCAAGCATGGCAAATATTTCCTCCTGGTTCAGATTTATGTGGATGATATCATCTTTGGTGGCTCTTCTCATGCTTTGGTTGCTGAGTTTGCAGATACCATGAGCAGGGAATTTGAAATGTCCATGATGGGTGAACTCACCTTTTTCCTTGGATTGCAAATCAAGCAAAGCAAACAAGGTACTTTCGTCCACCAGACGAAGTACACCAAGGACCTGCTCAAGAAATTCGACATGGCAGATGCGAAGCCCCTCGCCACTCCAATGGCTACATCTGTAGCATTGGATCCTGACGAAGATGGAGAAGCCGTAGATCAGAAGGAGTTCTGAAGCATGATCGGCTCCCTCCTCTACTTGACTGCTACGAGGCCGGACATACACTTTGCAGTGTGTCTGTGCGCTCGGTTTCAGGCTTCACCACGAGCTTCGCACTGCCAAGCGGTAAAACGCATACTCAGGTATCTCAAACATACCCTCGAATTTGGCATATGGTATTCAACATCTTCATCTTTATGTCTTCGAGGTTATTCCAATGCAGATTTTGCTGGGTGTAGGATTGATAGGAAGAGTACCTCTGGTACTTGTCATTTTCTGGGTACATCTCTGGTTTGCTGGTCTTCCCGCAAACAGTCTAGTGTTGCACAATCGATGGCTGAGGCCGAATATGTTGCTGCAGCTAGCTGCTGCTCTCAGATTTTGTGGATGGTTTCCACTTTGCGGGATTTCGGGTTAGATTATAAGAGTGTTCCACTTTTCTGTGATAACACTAGTGCTATTTGTATTGCAAACAACCCGGTTCAGCACTCCAGAACCAAACACATTGATGTGCGATATCATTTTCTCAGAGATCACAATGAGAAGGGTGATATTGAACTTCAATATGTTGATACCCAATACCAGCTAGCCGATATTTTCACTAAACCCTCGATGCTTCTCGTTTTGCTTACTTGCGTGGGGAACTTGGTGTTTGTCACCCTTACGACATTTTGTGAGGGGGAGCTGTCTTTAATTGTCTTGCATGTGCTCATTGTGTGTGAAATTGCATTTACATCTTTTGCACTTATATGCCTGATTTTAATTCATGAAATCGTGTCAGCTCAGCTCTTTTTAATTTATCTAAAACATTAATGTGCATGATGTTTTCCTTCCAAACTCAAATCATGCTCACTGCTTAGTCTTGAATCTAGCATGTTTAGGTAGGACTGTTTTAGCTATCTTTTATCTGCTTGATAGCAAGACACTTTTTTTTGGATGCTAAAAATTGCAACTTGAAAAATTGTTCTACTTACTCATGGAAGTTCATCAAGTGCTAAAAATTAGTTCACTTAGTTAAAATCCAAAACTCCATGATTTGCATGCTTCAAGTGAAAAGATCCAGGTGGGTTTGTTTGTCACACTACTCTATTCTAGACTGCTTACCATTGCACATTGGTTTGAACTAGGATAGTGTAGTGTTTGCCAAAATCACCGCCTTAAGCTTTCGATGGCTTTCATGCCTAGGCTTGGCTTGATTGGATAGTATAAGGTGGACAAACAAATAACCCCTGGCATTATGAAAAAGAACAACACAATTCATTGATCGTCAAGTTTTCTTTTCATGCTCCATTTGAACTGGACTTGTCTGTCTAGAGTAAAAATTGACTAGCTTTGCACAGTCCTTACTTTTACTTGTCTAGTTTCCTTGACTAAGTGGTGATGCTTTTATTTCAAAAATGATAAAATCACATGCTGTCATCATGTTTTAGAGAATGATAAATTGAGCTGAGACCATGATCATTGGTATTACTGTTGGCATATTTTTGCTTTATATGTCTTTGCAATTCTGCTCATTTCCAAGCAATGCATCTTTTACATGCTCCTTGATGCTTGCATTGCCAAAGGGGGAGAAATTTCCAAGGGGGTTAAATTAACTCAGGGGGAGTTTTTATGAGTTTTTATCTTGAAAAAGGGGAGATTTGCCGAAGGGGCTTTTACTCTTTTGAAAAGGGGGAGGAAAATTCTTATGTCAAGTGACATGATCTGGCTCATTTCTGAGTTTTTATGGTCACTTGTGTGCTGAAAGTTTTTAAATTTTCTTGAACTTGAAATTGGTTGTCAATGCACTCATCAAGGGGGAGATTGAGAAACCAAGGGTTGGTTTTGGTGTTTGTGATGAGTGATTGACAGGCTGTTACCCTCTGGTTCGAAGGGGTACCTCCGAAGGGGGTTCGAAGGTTGGAACTCCGAAAGTGTTCGGAGGTGGTTTCACCGAAGGGTTCGGTGGTTTGGTTGCTGCAGCTGTTGCAGCGGAGTGTGCCTGTCGGAGGGGTCCGACAGTACATGATGACTGGGTTGTACCGAAGGTCTCGGTACTTTGGGCGGTACACCGGAGTGTGTGCCGAAGGTTGCTAACCTGGAGAGGTCTCTGGAGTACTGGATACGCTTGTCTGTTTGTCTGTGGTGCGCAGGGGACCGCGGAGGCGACGGACGGTTCGTAGCAGGTGAACCTGGGTCAAGCGGGAGGCTTGATGCCAGTGGAGCGGGGAGCTCCGTCACGGAGGCTGCGAAGGGGTCGAGGTTGGTCCTCGGGTCGAGGTGCACTAGGTGAAGGCAGTAAGTGCGGAGCGGGGCTCCGAGTGAAGGTACTCCGAGACAAAGTCCTCGGAGGCGAGGCACTTCGAAGGGTACTCCGGATGGAGTGACTTCGGAGTATGGTGGAACAAGTCCTCTGCGGAGGCAATGAGTTCGAAGTGTGCTCCGGAGGGAGACATTTGAAGGTACCCGACGAAGGTCTCAGAAGTCGAGGCGCGTCGAAGGCATGGTCCGGGTGAGGCTCGTCGAGGAGTGTGCTCGGGGAGAGACACTGCGACGAAGTGCTCATGGAATGCTTCGTGTGGAGGCCTTGGACGAAGGAGGGACATCGAAGGGTGGTACTCCGAAGGTGGGGCTTTGGAGTGAGGAAGGCTCTGGAGCGAGGCTAGCTCCGGAGCGAGGTTGACTTGTGGTACTTCGGCCATGTATGGCTTCGGTACACGGACTGACGGAGTTCGAGCTGGGAGAAGCTGCGAAGCCGTGGTGGTCCACTCCGAAGGTGGTGGTGCGAAGGCCCAAGGGCTTTGACGGCTTCGGCTCAAAACTGTCACTATATCGGAGGCTGACTTCGGTGAAGCGAAGGCCATCAGGCTCAAGGCTTCTCGCCGAAGCTACCGCACCCCTCATGTGCGAAGGGGAGCTTTAGGAAGGTCAAAGACTGCAAAGGCTGACATTGTCTGCTCTGCAAAAAGCTGACGCTGTCCCCTCTGCAAAGTTGACAGAGAAGCCTCCAGAATAAAGTTGACTACCTTTTGTACCCCTCCATTCTATAGAGACAAATCTGGTGTAAACCCTAGGGGTAAAGTAGTCATTTCACTTGGGTGAATTGTGGCTATAAATATGGGGGCTGGGTAGGTAACATTCAACACTTTGAGCATTTACTGTTGAGCTCCTGTACTAGCCTCCACACACTTTGTATTCATCCAGTGAGACCAATTTTACTGTGTTCCTTGTTCAAGTGGCGAAGCCCTGCTTCTGTGTTGTCTTTCTGCTTGAACTTGTTTTGCATACCTCGCTAGTTGTAGTGCACCGAAGCCTGTCTAGGCGAAGGGTGTTTTGTGCGAAGTGTGTTTTTCAGTGCGCGTTCGCTCTGTGTAACAGGAGGCTAGACCTCGCTGCTTACTAGCGAAGCCCTGATCGAAGCCCTGTTTTGCTTCCTGTGTCGAAGCCCTTAGCGGAGTCCTCATAGTGTGCGTTTAGACCTTCGCAGTACGAAGCCCAGCACCAGTTGCTGTCGCTAAGTATTGGGTCGAAGTCCTCAGAGGGTAGTCTACTCTTGCGAAGGGTGAAGTGCGAAGCCTACTCGAAGCACCCTGTGTGCGGAGCCTGCACTGACTTAGCAGAGTTGTTTTCGGGGTTGTTGGTGGAGCGAAGTCTGCTTAGCTTCGGACTTTTTACTCCTTGCGAAGCTTGTGTTCGGAGCTGTCATATACCTCCGAAACAGACCTTCGAAGGTTGGTGTTTGAAGCCTATTCCGCAGTAGACAGTATTAAAACCGAAGGCTGTTTTTTTCCCAAGTTTTTAAAAGCTCCCATTCACCCCCCCTCTGGTCGCCGTTTCCGGTCCAACAGTTTTGAAGGAACTAGGTTACGGTTGAAAGCTTTTAGCAAAGGTTGTATTATTGGATCTAGAATTTTATGTCTGTACAACGCGAGGGAGGGGGTATTTATAGTGGAGCCCTACACCGGGCCAACACCCTCTGAGCCCCTTCTAACTTACATTCGTCATACAACTTCCATACTCCTAATCGGTAGGAGTACGACACTAACAACTATGTCAGTCATTCAGTAACATGACTACAGTGCTGGGCGTGATGGCGTATACGTGCGGTCTTGTTGTACACCTAACCAGACTAGACCGTTACCAACCCCCCGTAATGCCCACTAGGACTATTTGACATCTCAGATGACGCACTCTGGTTTTAGCAGATGACGTCCCCCACCGACTGACTTCGTAGATCCTCTTCTGAGCCTTAGTATGGTCGCCTTCGGAGTCATCTTTAGGCGGCTCCTGGCCTCTAGGAGCCTCACTTCGGGCCTCGAGGTAGGAGGCAGAAGGACACAGGGCTGCAGGCTTCCGGCCCGGGACGGGCGATGCCCCGAACCTCACTTCGACCCTAGAGCCCAAGTCTTCATGGGGCTGGCTTCGGCCCTGAGCTTCACCGATGTCTCCTGCGCTCATCGTCGTACTGTTCTTTGGCCTACGGGGCCACATACCGGGGCTTCCGTTTCGGTCACGGACAATCTCAGGGTAAACCGGGATTATTTCCCCCAACAGTAGCCCTCGCTTCCGTCCGTTCGACTTCCCTACAAATGATAAAGGAAGGGAGCGCCAAAGATAATCCCGTGACAAGGTCATATTAGAAACGAACTTACTGTTGAGGCTTCTTGTGGAGGCCAAGCGTCGAGAAGTCTTTGAATAGCAATATCGGGCGAGTTGACGCTTAGGAGCCATGCGGAATAGCGTGGGCCTCATGGCTCCAGAAGTGATAAGTCATTGTCAACGATAGTCAAAGAGGACTGAAGAAGAGAAGAGATCTGCTGTTTAATGGGCCGCGTGTGACTCAGGTACACGGGCAGCAAGCGACTGTCGGGCAGAGGAGGCTGCGAAGTCGAGCTGGCCCAATCCGGGTGCATGGGCCAGAAGCAGTAGAAGACCCACTGGGCTGTTGACCAGGACTGACTCAGGTACACGGGCGGTGAGCGATTGCCGGGCTGAGAGAGCCGCGGAGTCGGGCCGGCCCAATCCGGGTACCTGGTGCAAAGCTGGTGGAGGCTTTGTCAGTTTCGGCGTAAAACTGACAACCGTTGATTCTGTATCCGATTGTCCAGAAGAGAAGCCGTAGTCGCTACGAAAACTTAGCTTCCGGATAAGTCATATGTAACTCTAGGCCCACAGTCAGTCTGTTGTGTCTGTAAAAATTCCTAAGGGCAGTAGAGTCTTTTCCTTTATTTTTGAGTCTGTAAAACCCTAAGGGGCTGGTAGAATATTCCTAGTGTTGGGCTGCCTATAAATAGGACCCCAATCCCTAGGGTTTGGACTACCCCTTTGTGCTGAAATCAAATCCACTCTTTGGGTCATTTTGTCTCCCGTTTCTCTCTCCTGTGTGCGCCGCCAGGCTTGTGTTCCTTCCTGTTTGTGCATTATTCTTACTCTAAACTCTTGGATGCATTTAAGCCTTGGTCCCTGCTGATTTTATTTGTTGCACTTGTTTGGTTTGGAGAGTTATTGCTTCAGCTACGGGCTGGTGAATTTATTTCTTGAGGAGAAGCTTCTTCTGTTGCTTCTGTTCTTCACAAACTGAGTACTAGTTCTTGCTGTTGCAAGTAGTACTACTTTTCTGTAGCTACAGTAGTCTGTGCAGCTTTTCACCTTCTACTGCACAGCCTTTTTGATCGAGGCTGACAGGGTCTTTCACCTTTTTGGCTGTGTTTCGAGCGAAGCTACTCTCTGTTCGAAGCCCCTCAGTTTCGCGAGGTAGGCTTCGATTTATCTCTTTCGAAGGCTTCGTTCGATCTTCGGTATTTGGTTTGCGTTCTGTGCTGCTAATCTTCGAAGCATTTTTTCTCTGATCATCAGCATTGCATACTTCGAACAATAGTGCGAAGGGGCTTCGACCCTATCTATTCGAAGTCCATACTTCGACAAGTTTCGAAGTTGGGTTCGAAGCCTGTAGCTCCGTTAGGCCTCGCACTGACTTCTGTGTAGCGTGTCACCCTTCGCCTCTCTTTTCGGAGCTTGCTCTTTTCGAAGGTAGAGCATTGGCTTCGGACTTGTTTTTCTGTCGCGTGACAGGCTTCGCTTCTTTGTTCGAAGGCTGTCGGTTTGTGTGTTGTGTTCGAAGCTCTCTGTTCGAAGGTTGTGCTTTGAAGCTCTCGGTTCAAAGTTGTGTTCGAAGTTTTGTCTTCGAAGTGCTCACTTCGAAGCAGGCTCCGACTCTGTCACTTTGTTCCGAAGCTCTTGGTTCGAAGCTGTGTTCGAAGCCTTGTCTTCGAAGTACATACTTCGAACCAGGCTCCGGCTTTGTCGTACTTCGCTTCGAAGTACACTTCACTTCTTACCACTTCGAACTAGGCTAGACAGTGACACCTTCGGCATTTCGGACAGACTCCGTCACCAACCTCCGAAGCAGACCTCGACGTGCGAAGGGGGCTTCGCCAAGTTCCGAACAGGAGACAAATTTGGACAGTAACTTCTCTTTTCATTTTATACATACCTAGATCATTTCATTGAGAAGTTTAGGCCTGTTACAAATTGTTCATCTGCCTAGTTGCACCACTTTAGTTTTACACTGTTTATCATCAGTTGCTTCTAGGTTAGAAACCTTTAGACTTAGGCCTTCTGTTTATTTTCTGCTGCGTAGTATTTTGAGGTGCGTTGGGTATTGGGAACAAGCCATTGATTCGAAAGAATTTTTAAGGCACCCATTCACCCCCCCTCTGGTCGCTACTTTCGGTCCTACAAGTGGTATCAGAGCGAGGTTAGGGTTTTTCCATACCTTAACCGGTTCTAAACCCCAGTAGTGACTATGACGTCTCCTGGCAAGGTCCCGTCCTTGGAAGCCTATGGCTATAATTATTGGAAGACTCGCATGCGAGCCTATCTCATGAGCCAGGGTTCGGACATATGGGACATTTGCGTTCACAGCACGTTTGTCATTTTGCCAGTCGCTGAGCATGGTACTGCTGGTATCATTGCTCAGCATCTGAGCAACAGTAAGGCTGTGAACATCTTGTTTTCTGGTTTAGGTCCCACTGAGTTTGAGCGTGTGAGTCATCTCTCCACTGCGAGAGAGATCTGGGCTACCCTCAAGGCACACCATGATGGAACAGCACAGGTCAAGGCTCGGCTCTATCAGACCTACCGGCGTGAATATGAGAATTTCACACAGAAGCCGGGTGAATCTGTTGAGGCTTTGTTTGGTCGCTTTCAGTCGATCATTAACAAGTTTCGGGACAACAAGGCTGAGGGTGCTCAGTTAGTCTCAGATCACGAGCAGGCGCTCAAGGTTCTTCATACCTTGGACCCAAAGATCTGGGAGATCAAGGTATCATCTATCGTTGAGAGTACTTCTTACGATACCTTGACCATTTCTGAGTTGTTTAGCAAGCTGAAGGCCACTGAGGTAGATATTCAGTTGAGATCAAATCTCACTGGCTCTGGATCAAAATCCCTGGCACTTGCTACACCTTCTGTTGATCCCTCTGCTGTGAGCTGTGCTGGGTTCTCCTTGATGTCTATCACTGAGGACCTGCTTGAGTTGTTGGGAGATGATGATTTGTGTCTCTTTAACAATCGGGTGCGTCGTGTCTATGATAAAAGAATGTTCAAAAGACACGGAACAAAATCCGGATGCTTTGAATGTGGTGATCCAGGACACTTCATCGCCGACTGCCCCAAGCACAGTGGATACAAGAAGGGCACCGGCAGCAGCTTCCACGACTCCGGCAAGCATGAGAGCCCCTCCTTCAACAAGGGCAAGCCGAAGACTCGTTTCTTCAAGAAGGCCCTGAAGGACTACCGGCGAGAGAACAAGAAGCGCGACAAGGCCTTCTTCGCCGAGATGGAGAAGAGCTACTCCAAAAGATCCACGTCCTCTTCCTCTTCATCGAGCTCAAGCGATGAGGAGATCTCCATCAAGAAGGGGAAGGACAAGGATGATCCGGCGGGCCTCTGCTTCATGGCCTTCGGAGACAAGCCGAAGAGCCGCTCACACCAGCGCCGAAGATCCCGCAAGAGCTTCTGTTCAATGGCTCTTGGGGATAGAGAAGAAAAGAGCTCCTCCGACGACTCCGACGACGACGACAGCAAGGTATCATCTTATGAGCGCGAAATTGTTGATTTACTTGAGAGCAATCGTCAGGAGTTGAAGTATCGGGAGAAACTGCTTAGGGGAGCTAAGAAAAGAATAGACGAGTTAGGAAGTGAGCTTGCCGTAGCCAACGGTAGAATAGAAAGTCTATCTTCTTCCCCTTGCTTGGGTGATAGCAGTGAGTGCCCGAAGTGTGAGGTGCTTCTGTGTGACCTGTCGACTCTGAAGTCCAGGTACACAAAAAAGGGTTGATGAGAGGGACGCTTTGGCCACTGAGCTTGAAAGCGCTCAGCAGGAGCTGAAAGATGCTCACGCCACTGTCGTCGCACCCTGTGTTGATTGCCCATCTCATCTAGCTGCTTTAGCTGAGCTGAAATTTAAGGGCGATGAGCATTTGGGTGATTTAGAGAGGTTGAGAGCTGAGCTTGCGCAGACTAGGCTAGAGCTTGAGACATTGTCAGTTCCACCCACTGTCTGTGAGAACTGCCTGTCTCTTAGAATGGAGTTGATTAAGCTAAAAGCCGGGAAGTCTGTCCAAGTAGAAAATGAGTGTGAGACCTGCTTGTCTCAGGTGGAGGTTCTAGCTTCTTTGAGAGAGGAGCTAGCATATTCTCAGAATGAGAATTTTTACCTCCGGTCTATCCTGAGTTGGATCAGTGCCAGAGAGCCACAGCTTGGCATGATGATCCAGCAGTTCAAGAGGCAGGATGGGTTTGGGGTAGGTTACACCTACACCAAGGCTGACTTTGAGAGTGCCATCAGCCGGGCAGTGGAGTGGAGTAAAATGACTCCAGAGCAGAGATATCCCAAGACTCACTCCACTGAGTCTTCCCAGGCTTGTCAGCCCAAGGATGGAGTGATCCATGAACCACCTAAAGCTCCACCCAAGAAACCTATCTGGGTTCCAAAGCCCAAAAATCTCCACACTTCTCTTGACTCTCTTCCTGGACCTTCTCAGCCCAAGAAGACCACACCTAACACTACCAAGCCCAAGAATCCCAAGCCTCAACCACATCCCAAGAAGCCTACCTATCATTGTGAGTATTGTCAGAGAGACGGGCATCTTGCGGAGTTTTGCTTCAGGAGGAAGCGGGTTGAGAGAGCAGAGAGGGCTCGTAGTGATCAGGAGCAGTTCTACCAGCAGGGTGGTAGACTGCGTGTTCCTCGGCGCGGGGAGAGGCTAGAGGCCAGGCCGCGTCGTGTAGGTGGTGGTAGAGGAGACGGTTTTCGTGCCCGTGCTCCAATTGGTGGTGTTCGTTCCGGCAGAGTTCCAGACCGTGTTGGCTACGGCTCTGGACCTCGTGGCCGCAGGGATAGGAAGAACCGTGGACCGCGTTTTGAGCCGCGTTTTGGTCCAAACTTTTTTGATGGTTTTCGCTTTCCATCTTTTGAGCAGATGGCTCGACACTGGTTTAGCTCTTTTGCTAAACCTGGTGCCGGACCATTTGCTCCCACTTACAGACATTGATTGTGCAGGACCGGGGACTGGAGGATGTTTGGATCATGGACTCAGGATGCTCTCGCCACATGACGGGACATCGCAGATGGTTCTCCAGTCTCACTCCCCCGAGCTCCAAAGAATATATCACGTTCGGGAACAACGGTCAAGGGAAAGTAAGTGGCATAGGCTCAATCAGCATTTCAGACCATTTCTCTTTAAAGAATGTTGCTTTGGTTAAAAATCTGAACTTTAATTTAATCTCTGTTTCGCAACTTCTTGAGGATGGTTTGGAAGTGCGTTTTAAGAAGGGCAATTCTTCTGTGGTTGATTCTAGAGGGTCTTTGGTTTGTCAGATTTTACCCTTCGGTAAAGTTTTTCGAATTGACTTCTCTAGTTCTTTTGGCCCTTCTCGCTGTTTGATTGCTGGATCTTCTTCTGAGCTCTGGAAGTGGCATAGGAGGTTAAGTCATTTGAGTTTTGATCTGCTAGTCAGGTTAAGCTCTATGGATCTCATCCGAGGATTGCCCAAGCTTAAATTGGAGAAGGATCTAGTTTGTCATCCCTGTCGTCATGGGAAAATGGTTGCCGCTTCTCACTCACCTGTGACTCAGGTGATGACTTCGTATCCAGGCGAGCTTTTACATTTGGACACTGTAGGTCCAGCTCGGGTACGCTCAGTCGGTGGGAAGTGGTATGCACTAGTGATTGTTGACGACTTTTCTCGTTTCTCGTGGGTTTTCTTTTTGGAGTCTAAGGATGAAACTTTTCAATTTGTCCATGACCTGATTTTGAAGCTGAAGAATGAGAACAATGGTCGGATGCGAGCAATTCGCTCCGACAACGGCTCTGAGTTCAAGAACTCTCAGTTCGTCAGCTTCTGTGGTGATCAGGGTCTGGACCATCAGTTTTCTTCTCCTTACACTCCCCCACAGAACGGCGTTGTGGAACGAAAGAACCGCACGCTAGTTGAGATGGCCAGGACGATGCTCGATGAGCACAGGACTCCTAGGCGTTTTTGGGCTGAAGCCATGAACACGGCTTGCTATCTGGCAAACCGCATTTTTCTTAGAGCTTACATTGGTAAGACATCATATGAGTTGCGTTTTGGCAGACAGCCCAAGGTGAGCCACTTGCGAGCGTTTGGCTGCAAGTGCTTTGTGCTCAAGAAGGGAGGGCATTTGGACAAGTTTGAGTCTCGTTGCTGGGATGGTGTTTTTCTTGGTTATGCATTGCATTCTTGTAACACCCCAGAAATTAAAAAGGGATAAAGTAAAAAGAAAATATTATTTCTGAATTTATCAATAAAGGAAAATCACAAAAGAATCCAAATAAAGCCAAACAGAGGGAAATATTCAAAATCTGGACTTGAAAATTTTATGAGAGGAACTAGAGACCAAGATATACTTTTAGGAATTTTTACAAATTTTTGCCAACAGTGATTCAACCCTTAATCAAATAAATGAATTACTGGAATTATTTTAAACCAGAAAAGAATTAAAAAGCCTAACGGGCCGCAACCCAGAAACCTTCCCCGACGGCCTTTTTGGCCCAGCCCATCGCCACTCCCTCACTGACCCGTGGGTCCCGCCTGTCGGCGCACGCCTCCCCTCTCTCCTCCCGCCCGCGCCCCGCCTGGACCCACCTGCCAGCCCCCTTGCGCCCACTGTCCGCCCGGCCCCGCCTGTCGGCCCTTTCCTTTCTCGTTCGCTCGCTGACAGGTGGGGGCCACCTGTCAGATCCTTCGTCTTCGATGGAAGGGGATCGCTCCCCTTCCCTCTCCGGCGATAGCCTTCTGTTTCCACGCCGCCGGCCGCCCGATCTCGCTCGATCGCCCTCGGATCACTTTCCCCTAGCGCCACCGCTCCCCTTCCATCTACGGCCGGCGCATTTTCGCGCAAATGGAAGGCTATCCGAAGCTTTAGGGAACCTCGCCGGAAAAGGAAGGAGCCCTTCGGGTTCTCCGGTATTCCTTGCCATCTGAGCACCGGCGAGCCCCTATTTAATCCCCGTCGGTCACCGCACTCCGCCCACACCCCTAAAGCCCTAGCTTGTGCAATCCAGAGCGCCGCCACCCCGTTTTCGGGTTTCTCCTCTGCTTCGACTCCGGCGAACTCTCGCCGTCGCCTCGGACCTCCTCCGTCCACATCGTCGCCACCGTTGTGACCGCCGGAGCTCACCCGTCCTCGGCCACCCCTCGGTTGGCCGTGAATACCGCCGGAACAACGACGCCGACGAGCACCCGAGGGCCCTTCTTCGTCTACCCTCGCCGCCGACCACCGTCCGTCGCCCTCCGTCGCCACCCGAGGTACCATAGTAATCCCCTTCACCTCCGCGTTCCATTTTTGCCGGTAGCTAGGTCCCTAGGCCCTCGCCGTCGACGCTGCAGCCGCACCCGAGCCCGCCGTCGCCGGAGACGAAGGGGGTACGTGCCCCCTTACGCCGTGCCGTGCCGGATCGCGTCGCAGCCGTCCGATTGAGATCGGAGGGCTACGATTAAATCCCTCCGGGATTTAATCTAAGCCCTCGGATCTGGTCAAAGGGGTATCGAGGCCTCTCGGCCGTCGATCACCACTTAAACCCCAGGACTGATCTCGAGCGTCCACGTCATACCGCTTCGCGAGATTTAATCGTGGCCGTTCAAATTCACTTACGCCTCCCGCCTCGCGTCCGACCGCCAGATCCAGATCCGACGGCTCTGGATCGGTCGGTCCACGCGCATAGTCACGGGTTCACGGTGAACCTGGTTCACCGTGGACCAGAGACTGATTTTAGTTTAAATAAAATTCCAGAAAATTGTTTAAACTTCAAAAATTCATATCTTGCTCATTTTAACTCCAAATTTCACCATTCAAATTTTGTTAGAACCAGAATATTATTCTCTACACATTAATACAATAAAAACAGTATGTTTCTGTTACTTAAAATATTATTAATAAATAAATGAATAAAAATCCCTTAGGGTTAAAATTAAAAATACAGAAAATAAATTGGGAAAATTCTAAAATATTAAACTTTACTGTTTTGAACAAAACCTTGAAATATTAGAAATATTACTTCACATAATAAAACCTACAAATGTGTATGTTTAATATTTGGTGAATTTTATCTGTTTATTAAATGTATTGTTTATTTTCCGTATCGAGAAGACTACGAGTTCGTCGAGGAGCAGGAGTTCTACCCCGAGGTTCCTCCATCCCCCTTTGCTGATCAAGGCAAGTCATCGACCATCTCTGTGGAAACAGTTGATCATATTGAGCCCATGTTTCAATAAATTATCGCTATAACCCATAGGTTAATATTGCATTAGTCAAATATTCAAGCCTTACACTTATATTTATTAGATCCCCGTCCTTGTGTGCAAACCCAAGCCATGCTTATTGAGCCTTAACTCCTTGTCACTCTACTATAAAAATATTAGCTAGTGCCCAATGTACCGGCACAACTGCTATAGGATAAAGAAAACGAGTCGTAGATAGCTGGATTCTGTATATGAATTTCCCTGATATTCTCGTCTCTGGACTCTGTTGGAGTTGGCTAGGTTATAAGTATGGTGGGTTCCGGGTGCAAGCTCGGGCACTGGTTTGTCGCACCCGGGGCACTATAAGGACCGGTCTGCGGGATCTGTTGCAAAGCACTTCCGTACCAACCACAAGTCTAATGGGTAAGTCCTAACTGGAAGTATGGAATACCCCGGCTTGATGCACCATAGAGGAGGGGGCAAGGGGCTAGCCTGCGGGCGACTTGTACCGACGAGGCTCAAGGGGGGGTATGGTGGGGCTCCGATGCGTCGGGACACCATATGAAACCCATAAGAGGGTGCTATTGAGTCGGGGAGGACTATATGGAAGGTTTTGGCACGAGTTCCCGTGTGATGGGTCATCTCGTTACACTTCGGTGTAGGTGATGAGTGCGTGCCTTGTGGGTACAGTGGTACATCTCTGATCAGAGTAATTTAATCTTTTCGAAAAGCCGAGCCCACGGTCAAGGGCGGGTTGTGTGACTACTCGCAGTTAGTTTACAATTGTTTGAATGTTCAAGTTATTCATGGCACGTAAGGACTGTTGAGCGAGGTGGGGCTGACTGTACCCCTCGAGTTAGAAGATGATGATACACATGCACATGTTTACTTTTCCGTACTAATAAACTGCTCATATTTAAAGCTTTACACATATGCTGCTTCCGCTGAATTAGCCAATATCTCCCTTGTTATTACCTTGCATTATATTTGCATTCGGTGGCTTGCTGAGTACATCTGTACTCACCCCGTTGACTTACAACATCAGAGCCAGTCTACTACGAGGAGGATGAAGGTCTGGAGTAGCGACCCAGTCAAGGCGAGACTGGAAGGAGGCGTTCATCTAGGACCCTTGTTTTATTAGTTTCTCTTCATCTTTAATCACTTTTGTATTAATGCGGTCTACGAACCGTGAATGATTGCGCGTATTGTACGTGGTCGTGTGATGAACGTCTTGTTTTATTGATTTTCTATGGAATTTCAATAAAGTCCTGATTTATTAAATCGGGGCGCGACAAGATGGTATCAGAGCCGACTTGACTGTAGGAAGCCAAACAGACCTGACCTTAGGACTTATATATATTCACTATATTTTACAAAAGATTACTTATCCTCTCATCTTCTAAGATTTTCACAAAAATTTTCTCTCTTTTGTAGATGCCGATCCGTACCATGAACGGGAACCTTCGTGACGAGACCGGATTCATCCGCGAGCTACGCATGCTCGTCAGTTTCCTCGGCTTCGAGCAAGAGCCGATGTACCATGGAGTTTTCCCCGACGAGGAAGAAAGCTACTGCGAGGTCACCGTCGTCGTCCAGCCCTCCCCTCAGACAGCTCACACCTACCGCGGAGGAGGACCTACCTTCCTGGTAGCCAGTCAGCGCACCGCTCTCCAGGCACTTACCGAGCTCCGGATGATCTACGACAGCGAGCTCTACGACACGGATTTCCGCTTCGTACCTCTTCGCACCCCAGGGAGCCCACACAGTGTCTTCGTCAGCACCCTCTCCCAGCGTCATTCAGCGATCGGTCATACCATGCGCTTATTGGAGGCCATGGATGATCTCCACTATGAGGCGCTGCAGGACGCCAATGGACAGCGCGACACTATCAGTTTCTACCGCCATTCCTCCGAGGATCTGAACCGCGAGAACGGAGAGCTTCGTCGCCGCATCCAGCAGGGACACCGATTGGCTGCCGAGGCAGAGGAGTTGCGGCATCAGAATGAGCTTCTTCGACAGCGTGTCGCCACCAACCCGCACCTCCGCTACCAGATCGAGGAGTTGAAGAAGGACATAGAGGAGATCGCACCTCTTCCGCCTCGCCGGAAGAAACCCATCCAGACTCCCACAGTGAGGCCGAAGAGGATCTCCCGCAGCGCACCACCCGCCGGACCGTCCAGTTCCTCGACCCCGCCCGTCTCCCACGAGCCCGAGATCGAGCCGTCCCCCGAGCTACCTTAGACGTAGTATTACGATTGATTGTTTATCTTTTTATTTTGATTGCTTGTATTTAGCATTCGTGTCAAAATATAAGGCATGAATGAGAGAATAAATAAATGTAACCGCAAGAACGGTACCCTTTTGAAATAAATAAGTTCACCCAAAATAAATATGTGTACATTGAAAATTCCAGGATGACCAACACCCAGGGATCAGACGCTCCTCAGAACGGAGGGGAGAGTGGCAACCTGCCACAATGGGGAGCCACCGGGCAGAGGCAGGCCCCGGTCGCCAACCACCCCACCTTGGCTGAAATGATGGCCACGCAAAACCAGCTGGTCTCAGCCCTTCTGCACCAGATGCAGCAGCAGCAGCAGCAGATGCAGGAGCAGCAGGCTCACTTCTTCCGCCTCCACCAACAGCCCGAGCTGCCCCGCCCCGCCACACCAGCTCCCGCTCCCGCAACTCAGCTCTCGGAGTTCCTCCGAGTCCGCCCACCGACCTTCTCGAGCACCACCAACCCCATGGAGGCTGGGGATTGGTTGCGGGCGATCGAGAAGAAACTCGATCTACTGACCTGCACCGAGCAGGAGAGGGTGGCCTTCGCCACCCACCAGCTGCATGGTCCCGCCGCTGAGTGGTGGGACAACCACCGCGAGACTCTGCCCGAGGGCCACGCCCACACTTGGGCAGAGTTCTCGGCTGCCTTCCGTGCCGCTCACATCCCCGACGGCATCGTTGCTCAGAAGCAACAAGAGTTTAGGGACCTGCAGCAGGGGAGCAGGTCCGTAACGGAATATCTGCACGAGTTTAATAGGTTGGCCAGGTACGCACCTGAGGAGGTCCGTACTGATGCGGCCAGGCAAGCTAAGTTCCTTCGGGGACTGAAGGATGAGTTGTCCTTGCAACTCATCTCTGGAGACTTCACCAACTTCCAGAAGTTGGTGAACAAGGCGATCATGCAGGAGACCCAGCAGAACAAGGTCGACCTGAAGAAGAAGCGCATGATTGCCTTCAGGCAGAACCAGGGTATGGCCCAAAGACCCCGTTTTGCTCCACCTCCGCCAGCACCACAGTACCACCCCCGGCCAGTATATCGCCCGGCGCCACCAGCTGCCAACGCCGGAGCCAGTCAACCTCGCGCCGCTCCAGTCGCACCGACCGCTCCAGTCGCCCCGGCCAAGAAGCCGGAGGTCTTGAGGGACAGGCATGGCAAGCCTGTGGTGTGCTTCAACTGCCGCCAAGAGGGACACTACTCCCACCAGTGCCCTCACCCCAAGAGAGCTCAAGGAGTCACCTCCAACCCCGCCGTCCGCGCCAAAGTGAACCACGTCTCCGCCGAGGAAGCCCAGGCTGCACCAGAGATTGTCATGGGTAAGTTTATGGTTCATTCTTCTCATGCAGTGGTATTATTTGACACCGGAGCTACCCACTCCTTTATATCAACTGCTTTCGTGGAAAATAATGCACTGGACATAAGTGAACTACCCAGGCCAGTACTAATAGCCACCCCAGGAAAGCAAACCCTCGCTTGTTCCTTTAGTCCAAGGATATGGGTAGATATCCAAGGCACGATATTTTGGGCCGACCCCATTCTAATAGAGTGTCAAGGTTTGGACCTCATTCTAGGGATGGATTGGCTAAACAAACATCAAGGTGTGATAGAATGTGCCCAGAGAAAAGTAACGGTGACTAATGAAGAAGGGATTATAGTCACATTCCAGATGCCCAGCATGAAGGCTGGAAGAACAAGACTACATCAGATTACCTTGGAGGAGATACCGATAGTCTGTGAGTACCCGGACGTGTTTCCAGAGGATCTACCAGGGATGCCACCTAAGAGGGATATCGAATTCAGGATTGACTTGGTGCCCGGAACAACTCCTATTTATAAGCGACCATACCGGATGGCCGCCAATGAGTTAGCTGAGATGAAGCAACAGTTGGAGGATCTTGAAAGGAAAGGTTATATCAGACCAAGCACATCACCGTGGGGTGCTCCCGTCATCTTTGTCGAGAAGAAAGAAGACAAGGCAAAGCGTATGTGTGTGGATTATCGCGCTTTGAATGAAGTAACCATCAAGAATAAGTACCCGTTACCTCGGATCGATGACCTCTTCGACCAGCTCAAAGGAGCCACGGTATTCTCGAAGATCGACCTACGGTCTGGTTACCATCAGTTGAGGATTCGAGAAGAAGATATACCCAAGACGGCCTTCACTACCCGTTATGGATTATACGAGTGCACAGTTATGTCTTTTGGATTAACCAACGCCCCTGCATTCTTCATGAATATGATGAATAAGGTATTCATGGAATATCTGGACAAGTTCATCGTGGTTTTCATAGACGACATCCTCATCTATTCCAAGGACCAGAAGGAGCACGAGACTCACCTCCGGTTAACCCTAGGAAAGTTAAGGGAACACCAATTATATGCCAAGTACAGCAAATGCAAGTTTTGGACGGCAGAAGTAAAGTTCCTTGGACACATCATCTCTGCGCAAGGAATCGCAGTAGACCCTGCCACCGTAGAAGCAGTCACGGATTGGTTGCCACCCACGAACGTATCTGAGATACGGAGTTTTCTGGGATTGGCCGGATATTATCGAAGGTTCATTGAGAATTTTTCTAAGATAGCCAAGCCAATGACCAGATTGTTGCAGAAAGGGGAAAAGTTTGAATGGACTCCTGAATGCGAGGAAAGTTTCCGCACCCTCAAGACTCGTTTGGTGTCTGCACCTATACTGACCCTACCGGATATCCGCAAAGACTTCCATGTCTATTGCGACGCATCTCGCCAGGGATTGGGATGTGTTCTTATGCAAGATGGAAAAGTCATCTCTTATGCCTCCAGACAATTGAGACCCCATGAGTTGAATTATCCGACCCATGATTTGGAACTAGCCGCCGTAGTGCACGCCCTTAAGATTTGGAGGCACTATCTAGTTGGAAATCGCTGTGAGATCTTTACGGATCACAAGAGCTTGAAGTATATCTTCACACAGCCAGATCTGAACTTGAGGCAAAGACGATGGTTGGAACTAATCAAGGACTATGACTTGGGTATTCACTATCACCCAGGGAAGCAAATGTGGTAGCTGATGCCTTAAGTCGCAAGGGATATTGCACGGCAATGATGATGCAAGAACACGCACCCTTGCTATGTAAGGAGATGGAAAACTTAAATCTTGGATTTACCACCAGAGCTTATCTAGCCACCTTGGAGACCCAACCGGTATTGTTTGAGCAGATTCGTGAAGCTCAGTCAGAGGACCCGGATATAGCTGCCATTAAGAAGAATATGAGACAAGGAAAGGCCCCCGGATTTTCAGAAGACGAGAATGGCACCATATGGTTTGGAACTCGGATATGTGTGCCGGATAAACCTGAGATAAAGACTCTTATCCTAAGAGAAGCCCACGAGACGTTGTACTCCATCCATCCCGGCAGTACCAAGATGTACCAAGATCTGAAGGAACGATATTGGTGGGTTAGCATGAAGAGAGAGATTGCCCAGTTCGTCGCCGAATGTGACACCTGCAGAAGAGTAAAAGCTGAACATCAGAGACCTGCAGGATTGCTACAACCACTTAAAGTACCGGAATGGAAGTGGGAAGAGATCGGTATGGATTTCATCACCGGATTACCAAAGACCCAACTCGGGTATGATTCTATTTGGGTGATCATTGATCGGCTTACAAAAGTAGCTCATTTTATAGCTGTCAAGACGACCTTCAGTGGCCCTAAGCTAGCAGAACTATATATGGCCAGGATAGTATGTCTTCATGGAGTGCCCAAGAAGATAGTGTCTGACCGAGGGAGTCAGTTCACCTCTCGCTTTTGGAAAAACCTCCAAGAAGAGATGGGCACGAGATTGAATTTCAGTACCGCCTACCATCCTCAGACAGATGGGCAAACAGAAAGGGTAAATCAGATACTAGAGGATATGCTTCGGGCATGTGTGTTGGATTTTGGAGCCACTTGGGACAAAAGCTTGCCATATGCAGAATTTTCATACAACAATAGCTATCAAGCCAGTCTTCAGATGTCTCCTTTTGAAGCCCTATATGGACGTAAGTGCAGAACGCCACTACTTTGGGACCAAACTGGTGAATCCCAAGTATTCGGAACCGACATTCTCCGTGAAGCCGAAGAGAAAGTACGGATCATCAGAGACAGACTCAAGACGGCCCAATCGCGACAGAAAAGCTATGCCGACAATCGTCGTCGAGATCTAGCCTTTGAAGAAGGAGACCATGTATACCTTCGGGTTACACCTCTTCGTGGGACTCAACGGTTTAACATGAGAGGAAAGTTGGCCCCTCGATATGTTGGACCATTTCCCGTTATTCGACGCCAAGGCGAAGTCGCGTATCAGTTGGAATTACCACCTTCATTGACTGGAGTGCATGACGTATTTCATGTATCTCAACTCAAGAAGTGTCTCCGCGTCCCCACGGAGCAAGTGGATCTTCAGCAGTTGGATGTCCAAGAAGATCTGACTTATGTGGAGAAACCGGTCAAGATATTGGAAGTCAAAGAAAGGACCACCAGGAGTCGAGTAATCCGCTTCTGCAAAGTGCAGTGGAGCAATCATCCAGTAGAAGAAGCTACATGGGAAAAAGAAGATGAACTCAAGGCACAGCATCCTGAGCTATTCGAGGATTGATCCGAATCTCGAGGACGAGATTCTCTGTAAGGGGGATAGGATTGTAACACCCCAGAAATTAAAAAGGGATAAAGTAAAAAGAAAATATTATTTCTGAATTTATCAATAAAGGAAAATCACAAAAGAATCCAAATAAAGCCAAACAGAGGGAAATATTCAAAATCTGGACTTGAAAATTTTATGAGAGGAACTAGAGACCAAGATATACTTTTAGGAATTTTACAAATTTTTGCCAACAGTGATTCAACCCTTAATCAAATAAATGAATTACTGGAATTATTTTAAACCAGAAAAGAATTAAAAAGCCTAACGGGCCGCACCCAGAAACCTTCCCCGACGGCCTTTTTGGCCCAGCCCATCGCCACTCCCTCACTGACCCGTGGGTCCC